>CAUYLG010069303.1:0-64676 GCA_963573385.1 Cacajao melanocephalus | reverse complement strand
AGTCCCCGGATGTCTGTGGGCCTCCCTGCCAGCCGTCAGGCTTACCACAAGAGCCGTGAGGCTTACTCCACTTGGGAGAGTGGAGTTTTCTCCACACTCCCCTGAGGAAGGAGACGTCTCGGCCATCTTGGACGTTTCCTTCCCTAGCTGGCTTACAGCAGGCGCTTTCAGAGCACTGACACTGTCACACAGCCGAGGCGTCCTCCAGCAGCCCTTATGCGGGCATGACAGAGGACTTAGAGCATCTTGCCTTAGGGTCACCTCTTTTCCAATGCCACTTCAGTCCCATACTTCATGACCTGAGACTTAGTAAAATTAAAGATTTTATTATTATATATATCTGTGATTACATATGAATAGCTATGTGATTATTTATGATTATGTGTAGGAAGAACTGTGCAACTATATCTCTCATTCTTTTCTAGTTCTGTATTTATATGGGAACAGACTGAGGCTTCAGACCCTTGCTTCGGCTCTTGCAGGGTCTCCCACCCCAGCTCCCCAAATTGTGAGATGCTGAGGGGAAACCTCTTAGGGATTGCTTCTTTTTCAATCTCTTAGATTTCTTTAAGGAGAAAGTCTTGGTTTGGGAAAGCTATGTCTTTAACACCTAACACTTGTTCTTTTTACCGAGACAGCAAACCCAGCGTGCAGTGGGCAATGGTATAGAGCCAGAATCCCACAAGACTGTTTTGTTCCCATTGGGTTTACTGTTATGTGGATCTTCCATTTATGGCAAGCGATACTGAATTTCTGTTTATGGTAGTGGTATCAAGTGCTTTTTTATAATCCACATGTATAAGTTAAAACAGTGATTATGGACATGGGGTTTTCTGAAGCAGTGATGAAAATGTTCTAATATTAATTGTAATGGGCTTTTGAGACCAGATACCTTGCAGAATTTTGCAACAAGTCTTGCATAAGTCTGCCTATACTAAAAATCATCGATTTTAAAAAGAGGCCATTTAAGGAAACGTATTAAACAAATAATGACACAAAACACAAATGTTTAAGAGTCATGAAATTAGGCCAGGCGCAGTGGCTCACGCCTGTAATCCCAGCACTTTGGGAGGCCAAAGCAGGTGGATCACCTGAGGTTAGGAGTTCGAGATCAGCCGGGCCAACATGATGAAGCCCTGTCTCTACTAAAAATACAAAATAATTAGCTAGGTGTGGTGGCAGTCACCTATAATCCCAGCTACTCAGGAGGCTGAGGCAGGAGAACTGATTTAACGTAGGAGGCGGAGGTTGCAGTGAGCTGAGATCTTGATATTGTACTCCAGCCTGGGCAACAAGAGAGAAACTCAGTCTCGATTAAAAAAAAAAAGAAAGCAAAACAAGACTCATGAAGTTAGACCTTTGAAGGACTGAAGTCTGGAAAACAAGCAAAGTAGACCTCTTCACTCCACTCTGTTTGCAGAAGGGAAGTGCAAGGGTTTGCACTCTGCAGCTGAGATTAAAAGTTTACCGTGACCCTTAAACCTAGAATTCTACATCCTAATCTCATTGAACTCCGGGGTTGGAAGAATCTTTGTGAATCATCTAGCCTAGCCCATCATGAGACAGATGGAGAAACTGAGCCCAGATGGGGCTTACTGAAGTTACCCAGCAGACCTCCGATGGAGATGGGGCTAGGACCCAGGTCTTGAGCTATCACTGCACTGCCCATGACATTCTTGCCCAGCCTTCCCCACCGCTTTCCTAGGAACCTGAGAGCAGTAACAAGGACAACTCCTATCTGCGTCTAGCACCCTGAGTTCCTGGCTCCCAAATGTATCATCTTCCCTAGGCTATGAGATAATTCTGCAAACTCTAACCCCAACCCCACCCCTGAAGCCTTAAAGAAACCACAAAGCCACACTCCCTCTTCCTTCTGTCTCCATGACCTTAAGGCAGGTCACAGAGGCAGGATGGCATTGCACTCGTTTATTCCTTCATTCATTCCACAGGTAAAGACTGAGTCCCTATAATGCTACGTCTAGGGGCAAACCACCATGAGAAAACTCCAGCCTTTCAGAGCTCAGAATCCGGCGGGGGAGACACGCACTAATCCAACGATCACAACTGTGAACATATAACTACCATAAATGGGAACTGAGAGGCATTATGAAAGAATGTGATGGTGACCTCATCTAGAATACGGGATACGGCCAGAAGGAGAAGCTGTGTGAGGGGAGGCCTGCGGGTGTCTAAGCTGTCCTGGCCCTGCTATTTCTTCTGCACAGAGACTTAGCTCTTCCCAGGCCAAAACCCTTAGCCCACCCCTCACCACCCCTGATGGCTGTGGTCACTTCCTCCCCGCCTCCCCACTTCCTTCCACACAGTCCTATTGCCTTGTATCCATTCAGTAGCAGATCGTCCCCTCCATGTGTCAGGCCCCTGCCAGGTGCTGGATGCTCTTATCAGTTAGGGTTCCCCCAGAGAAACAGAATCAATGGGAGATATAGACTAAGATTCATTGCAAGGAATTGGCTTATACGATTAGGGGGGCTGCCGGAGCAAGTGTACAATCAGCAGAGCAGGTGCTCAGGAAAGCAGGGTTACAGCTGCTGTCCACTGTCCACGGGGGAATGACTTCATCAGGGAAACCTCAGTTCTATTCTGTAAGCTTTTCAACAGAATCAGGCCCACTCAGATTACCTAGGAAAATCTCCCTTACTGTCAACGGATTATAGATTCAATAAGACCTACAAGATACTTTCCAGGTTTTTTTTTTTTTTTTTTTTTCTGAGATGGAGTCTTGCTATGTCGCCCAAACTGGAGTGCAATGGCGAGATCTCGGCTTACTGCAACCTCCGCCTTCCGGGTTCAAGCAATTCTCCTGCCTCAGCCTCCTGCGTAGCTGAGATTACAGGTGCTCACCATCACACCTGGCTAATGTTTTGTATTTTTAGTACCCACACGGTTTCAGCATGTTGGCCAGGCTGGTCTTGAACTCCTAACCTTGTGATCCACCTGCCTCAACCTCCCAAAGTTCTGGGATTACAGGCGTGAGCTACTGTGCCCAGCCTACTTTCACAGGTATTAACACCTAGATTAATGCTTGATTGATCACTGGGGACTGTAGCCCAGACAAACTGACACATCCAAAGATCATCACAGACACACAGAGGCAAAAGATGATGAAGAACACGGTGGACAGGACTGGCAATCACAGAATTATCTTGGGCAGGCTGGAGGCTGGTGATTGTCAAACATTCCCACTTTAAATTTTATTCCACTCCAGTAGCTAACATTTATTGAGTGCTTACACCATGCTAGACACCATTCTAAGCACTTTTGCAAGAAGTTCTCACAAAAAGCAGTTTATGGATTAGGAGACTCAGGCACAGAGTGGTTAAATGATTTCCTGAAAGTCACATAGCAAAAAAATTGTAGAATCAGGAATCACACTCCGTTGGATGCCAGAGCCTGAACTCATGACTCATGACTGCTCAGCAGTGCTGCCTCCATTTGTCAGCTTATTTGTGCCAGAAGAGGCTGAGCAGTTTGTCAGCATCTCTTCATCCTCAGGGATCTTTTTTTTTTTTTTTTGAAACAGTCTTGCTCTGTTGCCCAGGCTGGAGGGCAATGGTGTGATCTCAGCTCACTACAACCTCCGCTTCCCAGGTTCAAGCAATTCTCCTGCCTCAGCCTCCCAGGTAGCTGGGATTACAGGCACACACCACCACTCCAAGCTAATTTTTGTATTTTTAGTAGAAACGGGGTTTCACCATGCTGGCCAGGCCAGTCTCGAACTCCCGACCTCAAATGATCCACCCACCTCAGCTTCCCAAAGTGCTGGGATTACAGGCGTGAGCCACCGCACCCAGCCATCCTCAGGGATCTTCTGAGGAAAGGGCTGTGATTGTCTCTATTTTACAGGTAAAGATACGGAGGCCTAGAGAGGCTGCTTAATGCGGCTTCTCATGGTGGCAGAAACAGGACTCAAGCTTTCGTCTGATGGACGACAAAGTCCAGGCTCTTCTGTCCCTAAAACAGAAGTGGAAAAGCCCTTCTGCAGGGTGGCTCCAGGGAGTGAAAAAAATCAACACAAGACAACACAGTGAAATTAGGAGGTCCGGGGCCAGGTGTCACAGGAACACAGAGGGGCAAGCCACATTCGGCCTGGGCTGGGGCAGCCAGGGCAGTGCTGTAGGAGGATGAGATGCCTGAGCTGAGTCCCAAGGGGAAGAATGATATTCCAGGCAAAGGGCTAGCTTGGGCAAAGGCATGGGATGAGAGAAGCAGGGAGTAAGTGTGGCCTCCAAACACAGGAAATCCCCATTACACAGAGGTTAGCATCCCAAGCCAGTGGATAAGATAAAAATCAAGTAGGGGATGGCTGAGCTCAGTGGCTCACGCCTATAATCCCAGCACTTTGGGAGGCCAAGGAGGGCGGATCACCTGATGTCAGGACTTCGAGACCCGCCTAGCCAACTTGGTGAAACCCCATCTCTACCAAAAATACCAAAATTAGCTGGACATGGTGGTGTGCGCCTGTAATCCCATCTACTTGAGGCCGAGGCAGGAGGTGGAGGTGGAGGTGGAGGCAGGAGGCTTGAACCCAGGAAGTGGAGGTTGCAGTGAGTCGAGATTGCACCACTGCACTTCAGCCTGGGTGACAGAGCAAGACTCCTTATCAAAAAACAAAAAACCATGTAGGGTCAAAGTTGTCCGTGAAGTTCTCTTGAATTTCCCAAATAGTTTAATAATACAACACAGACCAACTGCAGGAACACCACATTCCCTCTCCCACATAGATTCACTCCGGGCATCAGCTCATGGAGGGGAAGCTGGTGGGAACGTCCTAGCTATTTAAACCCTACTTTTCTCTACCCCAACCCCTGGGGCCGGGTTGGAGGTAAGGGGGACAGAGCACGATGGCTGAACCTCTGAGGAGGTTCCGTGTCTCATTTGAGGGTCTGCTCGGAGTTGGTGTGACTGGGGTGCTGTGCAAGGCAGAGTCTGGTAGGGATGTGGCACCAGTGGGGCCAGCTCAGAGGTCCCGCTGGATCAGAACCACCTGAGAAGACTTTAAAATCCCCCGCCCCCTCCCAACCCGCCACCACCCCCAATAGCTCCCATTTACTTAGTTTAGAGCAGTGGTTCTCACTGGCAATGTCTGGAGACATTCTCCAGAATTTTTTTTTTTTTTTTTTTGAGATGGATTCTCACTCGGTCACCCAGGCTGGAGTGCAGTGGCGAAATCTTGGCTCACTGTAACTTCCGACTTCCTGGTTCAAGCGATTCTCCTGCCTCAGCCTCCGGAGTAGCTGGAATTACAGGCATCCACCATCACACCCAGGTAGTTTTTGTATTTTTAGTAGAGAAGGGATTTCACCATGTTGGCCAGGATGATCTCAATCTCCTGACCTCATGATCTGCCCGCCTTGGCCTCCCAAAGTGCTGGGATTACAGGCGTGAGCCACCACACCCAGGCCAGGAGATATTTTTCGTTGTTGACGGGAATGGGGGTGCTACCGGCATCTTGAATAGAGAGCGAGGATGCTGCTAGACATCCTACAAGCAAAGGGCAGCCCTGCAACAGAGAAGCACCCAGCCCCAAATGCCGGTACTGCGGAGGCTGGGAAACCCTGTGCCAGGATGAGGCCCCAGCTTCCAGATTGTGCTGTAGGCCATAGGGAGCCACTGGTGTGTGTCCTGGAAAGATCTGTCTAGGACCACGATAGAGAAAGTCTGGATAATTTCCTACCTGGATGGGAGCTGGCAATTCCCCCACTGGCTCATCAGCTCCTCTGCAAACCACTGTGCAAACCGCACTCCAGGCTCCAGCATTTGAGGAACCTCTTGCCAGTTTAACCCTGCCCTTTACCCTTCCCCCAGTCCCCTGCCCTGCTCCAGCCAGCAGTTCTTGCCCTCAGAGAGGTCAAGTGCCTTGCCTAAAGTGGCACAGCTAGTGAGTGGCAGAGCTGGGTCAGGGCTGTAAGGGACTTGCCAAGGTGAGGGGGCTCATGCAGGGCCACACAAAGGACCTGTCTGCCCGAAGCCTCCCTGGCCACCAAAGCCAGGGCCAGCCCACCTGAGGTGAGGAGCCAGTCTGGCTACAAGAGGATGTAACAGACAGAGTGAAGAGAGGCCTGAGAAAAAAATAGGGACAGATGGGGGTGTGCCCATGGGAAGCAAGAGAAGTCGTGGGGGTGAGGAGGATTCCAGGATGAGAGAAGATAACCCGAGCAGGCGTGCGAGTGTCTGTGCCTGTGCACATGTATGCGTGTGTGCGTGAGAGTGTGCCTGTGTGTGTGCGGGAGGTGTGTGCCTTGCGGCATCACAACCCTCTTCATTCAGAGCCGTGTTGCCAGGCACTTGTCAAGTAAACTAACTTCCCCACCTTCTCAGGACGGTTTCACATGGAAACCATGGGCTGACGCACGTGACGCTCCACCATGGAATTAAAAGGGCACTACAGGCAAATAAAACAGTCCATGTCTTTACTTACTTTTTTACTTATTTTTATTTATATTTATTTATTATTATTTTTTTTGAGATGGAGTTTCACTCCGTTGCCCAGGCTGGAGTGCAATGGTGCGATCTCGGCTCACTGCGATCTTGGCTCACTGCGACCTCCACCTCCTGGGTTCAGGTGATTCTCCTGCCTCAGCCTCCTGAGTAGCTGGGATTACAGGCACCTGCCACCACACCCAGCTAATTTTTGTAGTTTTAGTAGAGACGGGGTTTCACCATGCTGGCCAGGCTGGTCTCAAACTCCCAAACTCCCCGCCCTCTTCAACCTCCCAAAGTGCTGGGATTACAGGCATGAGCCACACGTCCAGGAGTCTTTACCTTTCTTAATTGAGTTAAACCTGGTTCCCCTGCCCCCTCTGCTTGCTTTTATCAGTCATTGTTGGGTTCTGCCCGCATCCATTGGATCCTGTGGAAACTCCAGAGCTTTGTCCTTATAATAGCAGGGAGGGGACAGGACCACATCCGTGGTAGGCTCTGTTGCCCCTTTGGCTACACAAAGCTGCTGACCAGCCCAGATATGCCCTTCACACCCTCGAGGTGGGGGTGGGCTGAGGCCTGCCCAGTGAGCCCCTCTCTGCTGCCCTGGAGTCTGGGCACAAAGTGGTCCATCCCTTTGCACCACCATTTGTGAACCCGCACCTCCCACCACCCCCTAGGTTTCCAGGCTTCCCACCTTCCCCAGAAAGGGCCAGTCTACATTTCCTAGCCAAGCTCCCACCTCTCTCCTCTTCTCCCTTAGCTCCCTTTGGACAACTCTGTTTTACTTTTTGGATGGGCTAAATCTTCCCCAAAGTACCTGCCTTGGAAACGTAAGTAGGGCAGCCCTCAAGACTCAGCGATGGCATTACCTCCCTGGTTCTCTCCTCACTCACTCGGATGAGAAGAACCCAGACTCCAGAGCTCAGACCTCGACAGATTTCTCCATTCTCTCCAGGAAGGGGAGGGAGTGAGGCTAAAGGGTGGAGCACAAAGGAGAAAAAAAGCACAGCTGATTTCTGCCCTGGCCACTGCGCCTCCAATGAGCAGGAAAGGCAGGTGTGTCTTTGCTGCAGAGACTCCCTGGCATGTGTTCCTGACTCCAGGGCCATGCGCAGGAAAACTCCAAGCGTGAAGGGGGCAGGCCCTGTCTTTGAGCTGATTATGGACTATTACTCTTGTGCTAGAGGAGAAATTGAAGGCCTGAGCCCAAGGGGACTGTGCAAGGTCTCTGGCCTGTGGGTGCCGCAGGGTGACCCCGTCCTCCCACTCCCAGCCCCACATGTTCTGGCCCTCAGTGAGCCACAGCCTCTGCCTGCCTGTCCCCTCTGCCCACCAGGCCTTCCCAGGACACTGCTTCCTTGGACACCCACAGGGGCTGCCTCCACTCACTTTCTTCCCCAGGTTCTCATGGCTACCCGAAATCCTGCAAGACTCCTCCAAGAGGAGCTCCCAGAGAACAACAGATCCCCTGCCCCTCATCTGTCTGGGAGACCGTGGCTCCGGGGGCTCGGAAGAGAGGAAGGGAAGGGAGAAGGGAGCCAGGTCTCCCAGGCAGCCTCATTTATCTCTGAGCCTGACTCACCTGGGAGTCCAGAGAGCCATACGCAATGCAGGCAACCCACCAGAGGTATGGCTACTTTCTGGGCGGGGCAAGGAGAAAAGCCTGGAAGAGCATGTGTGTTATCCACGTGTCCCTTCAGTGATGGCCTCTGCAGCAGGTAGAGAACCCCACCAGCCACCTCTCCTTCTCAGAAATCTCTTGCTCCAGCCACGCCCAAAACCCGGCATCCACCCCCCACCCCCACCCCCACCCCCCCGCCCACAGTGCCACCTCCAAATGTCCTGGGTCTCCGCTCCCCTCTGCCTGTTTCTTCTGCTTGGAAATCTCGCAGCCCCCCCTGCCATCCCATCCCCCACTTCATCCTCTCTTTTTATTGGCAATATACACCTGTGCGGTGCCTTGTGCCCTGGCTCTGGTGTGTGCTGTCCAGTTTTAAGGCTCTCACACTCAGCCCTTCAGGGCTCAGGTAAGTGGCGTAAGTGAGGGACAAAGCGGGTGCAAGACAATAGTGACTGGCTGTCAACCAGAAAGGGCTTGTCCCTTAGTTCCAAAAAAATCAAATAAATAAAGTGGCAAGACCCAAGAAGCAAAAAGGTCATTTCAAAGACCACAGACATCTGCCCTTCGGTCTATGCGTCTCTCCGCTACTAAGCCACAGGCTCCTTCTGCACAGTGGCACCTTTTATTGTCTTTTATAAGAAAACACACATTAAGGGCTTGTCCAGTGTGTCAGGCTTGATGATCGAGATGGCCTTCACCCAAGTTTTCTAGGGTTCTGCAAACCTGTGGTGTCCCTGGGGATGAGGAGGCCTGGTTCTGCCCCTCACTGGCGGGGAAGTTGGCAAGTTTCTCATTCTCTCCAGGCCTCTGTCTTCTTGGCTGCCAAAGAAGGAGGTGGATGGGGAGTTTGTCTAAGATCCTTTTTGGTGGAGACCCCTGCACAGAGGTCTGTCCAGCCACTGAAGTCCCTGGGAGACACAGCCCCACCCTAGAAGGCCAAGGCTTTAGCTCTGCCCCCTCTGACCTCCACCCCCAGGCCCTGCAGATCATTATCAGCTTGCTTCATCTCAGCTGTGGGGACATCCTGCCTGCTTCCTCGAGCTCCACCGAGTTCCCCACCGCTTACTGGTACCCGCTGGCAGGAGGAGTGTTCCTGAGGACCCTGGAGGTCCCACCCGGTGGTGGCCCAGGGACAGGGAGGGCTACAAAGACCGGGATTGCAAATCCTCCCTGCACCCTTGGGAGGGAGTTTGAGTCTGCAAAGTGGGAGTGAAGCTGCAGGCTGTGGGACCGTTCGGAGCTCGAGGGGAGGCTCCAGGCCCACCCCCTGCGGGTGCCCACACAGGGTTGGATGGCCCAAGGGAGGCACTGGGCTGTTGAGGCAGCCAGCTGAAGCGCTGAAGCTGCTTCACAGCATGTGCTGGGGGAAGTCGTGGCAAAGGGCCCCGCCCCAATATATGCAGCTGAGGAAGGAGAAAGGTGGTATCCCCGGGGGCTTCCCCTGAGGGTAACACTCCAGTCAAGGCGCTCAGCCATTACAATGAAACAAAAGCCCCCAGGACTTGATTTCTAGATCCAGATCTATCATTTAGCAGCCCTGTGACTTAGGCAGGTTGCTTCCTTCTCCTCTCAGCCTTAGTCTCTCTATCTTCAAAATAAGAGACTGGTCCCTCCCACTTCCAAGCATGGGCCAGGGACCAGCATCTTTGGCACCCCCTGGAGCTTATTAGAAATGCAGAATCTCGAGGCCAGGTCCAGTGACTCATGCCTGCAATTCCAGAGCTTTCTGGGAGGCTGAGGGGAGGATCTTTTGAAGCCAGGAGTTCAAGACCACCTGGGCAACATAGCACAACCTTGTCTCTACTAAAAATAAAAAATGTTGATATGCAACAAAATCTAAAAAAGGGGGGGAAAAGGCCAGGCGCGGTGGCTCGTGCCTGTAATCCCAGCACTTTGGGAAGCCAAGGCAGGCGGATCACAAGGTCAAGAGTTCGAGACCAGCCTGGCCAACATGGTGAAACCCTATCTCTACTAAAAATACAGAAAGTAGCCAGGTATGGTGGTGGGCACCTGTAATCCCAGCTACTTGGGAGGCTGAGACAGGAGAATTGCTTGAACCTGGGAGGCAGAGGTTGCAGTGAGCCAAGATCGTGCCATTGCACTCGAGCCTGGGTGACAGAGGGAGACTCTGACTCAGGAAAAAAAAAAAAAGAAAAAAAATTTTTAAAAAGAAAAACTAGCTGGGTATGGTGGTGTGCACCTACAGTCCCAGCTACTCAGGAGGCTAAGGCAAGAGGTTCATCTGCACCCAGGAGTTGGAGGCTGCAGTGAGCTATGATGGTGCCACTGCACTCCAGCCTGGGCCAGAGAGCAAGACCCTGTCTCTTAAAAAAAAAAAAATGCAGAATCTGAGCCCCACCCTACATGGGCCAAGTCAGTCTACAGCTTAACAAGATTTTTAGGCTGCTCATGTGCTCTGTCAAGTTTGAAAAGTACTGGACCAGGTACTTAGGAATCTTTTTGGCATGCCTGGCTAATTTTTGTATTTTTAGTAGAGACGGGGTTTCCCCACGTTGGCCAAATTGGTCCCGAACTCCTGACCTCAAGTGATCCACCTGCCTTGGCCTCCAAAAGTGCTAGGATTACAGGCATAAGCCACCACACCCCACAGGTACCTTGGAACCTTCAGTGGTCCCCTCCTAAAATCCTACCTCACCAACCTATGCAGAGCCTGGTGGGGAGAGCTGGATGCCTTTCTCTGCTCGCATAAGCCCCATTTCTCCCTAGTACATGGCCCTACTGTGCCAAGCCATAAATGCCATGGCAATCCTTCCCGGCATGAGGGCTTCCAGGAGGCAGGTGCCCCTTGGGCTTCCTGAGACCATCAATCTTCTTGCGTCTCTGTGCAGTTCTTCATTTCAGGAGCAACCATCCTGGTCATCTCAGCAAACCGCACCATTCCCCAGGCGAGTTTCACAGACATTGCCATTGCCTCTGCCTCTGGGCACAGCTTATCCTGGAA
Source organism: Cacajao melanocephalus (assembly GCA_963573385.1). Taxonomy (NCBI): domain Eukaryota; kingdom Metazoa; phylum Chordata; class Mammalia; order Primates; family Pitheciidae; genus Cacajao; species Cacajao melanocephalus. The sequence continues at coordinate 53,649 of CAUYLG010069303.1, read as the reverse complement.
GACCTTACATGAAGGCGGATGTTCGTGGGACCCTTCCACAGGATGGTAGGTGAGTGGGGAGGGGCCTTTGTCCGCAATCCTACGCACTGGCGGGTCTGAGCTCTGACCATCCTCCGGTCCTATCGGAGCCTCCTGCATCTAACTTGAGTCTGGTTCTAGTCTCTTCTCCTTTACCACAGCTCCTCCCTGCCTTCCATACAGCCTGGACTCGGCAAATCACCTCTAACTGGGTAGGTTGGATGCAGACTCAAATAGCGTTAAACTTGCCAGACCTCCTGGTTAGACCCCCCACAAAGGGGACTCCATCCCCACTAGGCTGTCTGTTTTGAACCTGGGGAACTAGAATCCTAGCACTGCTGTAACAAATTACCACATACCAGGTAGCTTAAAACAACAGAAACTTGGCTGAGCCTGGTGGATCGTGCCTGTAATCTCAGCACTTTGGGAGGCCGAGGCTGGTGGATCACTTGAGGTCAGGAGTTCAAGACCAGCCTGGCCAACATGGTGGAAACCCGTCTCTACTAAAAATACAAAAATTAGCCACGTGTGGTCGGGGGGTGCCTGTAACCCCAGGCACTCGGGAGACTGAGGCAGGAGAATTGCTTAAGCCCGGGAGGCAGAGGTTGTAGTGAGCTTAGATGGTGCCACTGCACTCCAGCCTGGGAACCAGAGTTAGACTCCGTATCATGAAGAGAAAAAAAAAAAAAAAAAAAAAAAACAGAAATGTGTAGTCTATGATTCTGGAGACTGGAAGCCCAAGGGAAAGGTGCTGGCAGGATCCAGTTCTCCCTGAAAGCTCTAGGGGAGAATCCGTTCCAGCCTCTTCCCAGCTTCCAGTGGTTGCCGCAACTCTTGGTGTTCCTTGGCTCACAGACACATCCTGCCAGTGTCCACCTCTGTCATCAGGGACTGTTCTCCCTGTGTCCCTTCCCTTCTTCTAAAGACACTAGTCATAATCCATAAGATGACCTCATCTTAACTCGATCACATCTGCAAAGCCCCTATTTCCAAATAGATCCCATTCACAGGTACCAGGGTTAAAACTTCAACATATCTTTTGGGGAGATACAATTCAACCCACAAAAGATGGCAAATAGCTTTTATACCGATGTGACCCTGGTGGGTTCTGAGGATTGATGGATGTTGTTTGCCATGGGCTCAGCAGGAAGAAGTGGTCACATGTGTTTCTGGCTATGCCCCTGCAACAAACCCATCTTCTGGCTATTAAGGCTGACGTCCTAGCCTCTGTGGCCCATGGGCTCCCGCAGGTGGAGCAGAGCTGCTGTCACCTTGGCCACTTGTTCCTGGCTCCTAGGGCAGGTCACTGGTTCCTCCAGGATCAAAAGCCTGAGAAGGAAGCCTGTGACATAGAGCGCATGTGAGCCGGCACCCTCCTCTTCCAGCTGGGTAGTAACACGGGCTCTGCTCTCCCTGGCAGAGGAAGGTTGGCACAGGGCTGAACCTGGTCACCTCACTGTGAGCCAGCCTCAGGGTGTGTGCCTTCATGGCTGAGCTGGCTGCCAGCAGTAACTATACCCAAGTGAGTGTCTCAGGCCCAGAGACCCAGCATCCACTCTGTGGGCACCATCTGATCCTAGAAACCACCACCAAGAGATGTCTTCTTATTCTCTACAACCAAAGTGAAAATGGGGAGTGAAAACGGGGTTTCAGCACGCTAGTTAGGCTGGTCTCGATCTCCTGACTTTGTGATCCACCTGCCTTGGCCTCCCAAAGTGTTGCAATTACAGGCATGAGCCACTGCACACGGTCGATTTTTTTTTTTAATACAGACAGAGCCTCACTAAGTTGCTCATGCTGTCCTCAAACTCCTGGGCTCCAGCAATCCTCCTGCCTCAGCCTCCTGAGTGACTGGGACTCCAGGCAGGTGCCATGACACCCAGATTTGGGGAGTAGGGTTTAAGTGCTTTAGCAATTAGCTCCAGAGCCCCAAGGCAGAACCCCACCAGGATCTAACGGCCCCAAGTACTTGCCACTGAACTAGCTTTTCCCTTGCTGATGCTGATGTGGTGGCTCTTTAGGACGCCAAGGCAGGAGGATCACTTGAACCCAGGAGTTTGAGACCAGCCTGGGCAACCTGGTGAGGCCCAATCTCAACAAAAAATATTAAAAAAAAAAAAAATTAGCTGGGCCTGACGGTGCACACCTGTAGTCCCAGCTACTTGAGAGGCTGAAGTGGGAGAACTGCTTGAGCCCGTGAGTTCAAGGCTGAAGTGAGCTATGATCACACCACTGCACTCCAACCTTGGCAACAGAGTGATCCTCTGTCTCTTTAAAAAAAAATAATAATTTGCGTGGAGTAAGATATTCCAGCTGCTTGCCTCCTACCAAGGATGTTCCCCTCCAAGAGAATATAGGTCAAGGGGACATTAGGAAGACAGCCAACATGAGGATACCTAAGATTTACCAGTGAATCCTGCCTTCTGGCTGGGGCCATTGAGGTCAGATCTTTTCAAAGACGTGATTATGTCGTGAGGTTGCTACTAGGGACCTGGTTGTGGCAAAAATGGGACTGGGAATACTGGGGGAAGAGTTTCCTCTGCTCATATCCTAGGGAAAGAGAGGAAAGGAGAAACACTTTCTTCAGTTGGGTCCGACACTCCTTGCAGGAGCGAGAGACACACTGCCCATGGCTGCCCCCACCTTGACCACTTCAGTGACCCGGCTGCCCAGAATCCCCGACCTGCCCCTGTAGCCTGAGGTCCCTGAACAGCCCCAAGGCTCAACTTCCTGTCCATAACCTCACCTATAACTGACCTTCACACAGCCCCTCTCCATGCTTTCCTCATGGGTAGAGGACAAATCATTCCTCCCAGGCCGCCATGACCCTCCTCCACTGTGTCCACCTTCTCCATCCACGCCTTTCCCTCTCCTCTGGCTCCAGAAACTCAAGTCCCAGAGACCCCGTGTCCCTTTCTGACTGTGGGCTCCCCTCTCTTCCCTTGCACAGCGACAATCTTCTATATGGACTCTATCTCCTCCCCTCTCATCTCCACAGACCTCAAGCCCTCTCAGGGCGGCCGCCAGTAGCTTACTGCCAAATACACTACACGCTTTTCCATGTATTTTCTTACTTGATCCTTCTGTACTTTTTTGCTGCTGGATGTCAGTCTGAATGGTTGACCACATGGAGCTTGGAATTGGACGGGTCTGAATCCCAGCTTTAACTTACCAAGTGTGTGGCTTTGGACAAGTACCTATTCTTGTGAACCTCGGTTTCATTTTCTGTGAAATGGGGCTAATCACAGTACCGATCTAAAAAGGCAACTAAGATTAAAATAAGCACATAACAGGTGCCCAATACATGGCAGGTCACTTCCCTTCTAGAAAGCTTCCCTTCTTGCCAGGCGCGGTGGCTCATGCCTGCAATCCCAGCACTTTGGGAGGCTGAGGCAGGTGGATCACAAGGTCAGAAGATCGAGACTATCCTGGCCAACATGGTGAAACACCGTCTCTACTAAAAATACAAAACTTAGCCAGGCGTGGTGGCACATGCCTGTAATCCCAGCTACTCGGGAGGCTGAAGCAGGAGAATCGCTTGAACTAGGGAATTGGAGGTTGCAGTGAGCCAAGATCGCCCCACTGCACTCCAGCCTGGCAACAGAGCAAGATTCCGTCAAAAACGAGAGAGAGAGAGAAAGAAAGAAAGAGAAAGAAAGAAGAAAGAAAGAAAGAAAGAAGAAAGAAAGAAAGAAAGAAAAAGAAAGAAAGAAGAAAGAAAGAAAGCAAGCTTCTGATTGAATCCCTTGCCCAAGGTCTCACATTAGCAGATAGTATATCACTGATTCTGAAGGAAATGACACAACCCAGACACCTACAGGAGAAAGAGGACTAGCCAGCCACTGACAAACACACTGAGAGCAACGCTTCCTGGTTCCCACCTCTGTCACATGATGGCCTATTGCAGAATGCATATCCCAGTAACTGGGAGGCTCCAAAAGAGTGACCATATGTCCCTGTGGCACAGACGTAGTTTACACCCAGTGTCCCATCTAGACAGATGTTCCTGTTTGGAGGATAAATTATATCCCTGTAATCCCGGGATAGTCGCTCTCTACACACAGGCAGCTCCAGAGACTTGCGACACATGGCCACCAGGTGGCGGCATGGCATCGAGCACTGAACTTGAGCTCTTCTCGGCGAAGAAATCAGGAGTGCCCGGCCAGGTAGATACCAGTCTCAGATATTTACGGGCACCTGCTGAGGCTGCTGGTACCAGTGGGGTCAGCTCCAAATTCAGAAAGATATTTATTTGCAGAATGGAACAGAATTGGTCAAGGAGGGAACAGCCGGGAATGTCAGGGTTTGGAGATACTAAGCTGGGACCTTTGGGCTTCGTTGACATCCTTCCCTCCAGTTGTGGTTACCCTGAGCTCTCCTCACTCCAGGCACTAATCACGGCCTTTGGGGCATTTAGAGATTATTCCACATGGAGCGCTTAGTCTTATATCACCAACAGGAGGACAGATCAGAAACACTGGGCGCCTAGGGCAGGCTAAAAATTTGGCCCCCTTCCAAATTGATAATCAAATATATCTAATTTCAACTGAGTGAGGATAGCAAGATGCCATTTTCTCATTAATAAAAGTCATAACCCCCTTTCTTTTTTTTTTTTTTTTTTCTTTTTTCTTTTGGAGATGGAGTTTCACTCATTGCCCAGGCTGGAGTGCAATGGAGCAGTCTCAGCTCACTGCAACCTCTGTCTTCCGGATTCAAGCCATTCTCCTGTCTCAGCCTCCTGAGTAGCTGGGATTACACGCATGCACCACCACACCTGGCTAATTTGTAGTTTTAGTAGAGACGGGGTTTCTCCATGTTGGTCAGGTTGGTCTTGAACTCCCGACTTCAGATGATCCACCCACCTAGGCCTCCCAGAGTGCTGGGATTACAGGCATGAGCCACCACGCCCAGCCATAACCCCACTTTCTTCATGTTCAAAGTGGAGATGTATTACACACACCAACAGGACTCTAATTAATTTGGAATTGTCTTTCCTGATTCTTCCCCTACTCATAACTGAAGAGCATTGCTCACCCACTCTCCCTCATTTGTAAATAGCAGAAGTTACCACAGAAGAAATAACAAGTCTCATTCTAGATTTATTTATTGCTTGTTTTCAGGCGTTTGTGGTTGCAGTGATAGAGTCTCACTTGGTTGCTGAGGCTGCTGTGCAGTGATGAGATCATAGCTCACCACAGCCTCAAACTCCGAGGCTCAAGTAATCCTCCAGTCTCAGCCTCCCAAGTAGCTGGGACTACAGGTGGATGACTTTTTAGGAGATATTTTTTAAGGCTTGCAAATGCCTTCTTGGTAAACAGTCATTTGCAGTGCATTAATTGGTTTCAGAATTCAGGCTGCCCCAGCCATGCTCACTGCAGGGGCTGCCAGCTGGCTGGTCTCAGACTCAGGCTGGCCAGTGGATGCAGCAACTTGCAATGCACATTGCAGAAATACCCCTACAGAGGTAGCCTTGTGCTGGGGAGGAATAGTTTTTCTTTCTGTTTAGGAATGTTGTCTATTTTGGCAAAAGGGACACCAATTTCATTTCCACCAGCTATGTGAGAACCTGCAGGTGGAAACCTGAGTTAACATGCAGCAGATTTCTGATGAATTTACGTGGCGTTTCGGTGTTCCTCTGATTAGTGTATCAGGAAACTGCCCACCTGGCCAACTCATCAATCCTCTTTAACTGGCCTCCTCCAGGAAGTCCTCCTTGACATTCTCTCACCCTTGGGAGCAGATGGGGCTGATAGGGTTTCAGCTGGCAAAACCCTATCAGATTCACCACTGTACCTAGCTTGCCTTACTGGGCTATCTGTATATAGACTCAATCTTATCTCTCCAGCTGGACTCAACACAGTTGGAGGACAGCATCTGCATCTTACACTTTTTTGTGGTCCCTACGATACCCAGCATATGCCAGGCAACAAAGGAAAGCCTCCTCGAATTTTGTTGACTGATACCAAATCCTTTTAGAGAGTACCCAGGAACCAACTCCTTGAACAAATTCCTGACTATGGACCTGACGTCCCCCTAACACTCATCATACCTTGCCCACTGATTCTTTTGCCACAATGTGAACTTGTCCTCATCCAGAAAGTAATTTTACATTATCATAACAACTAGAATGTGGTAATGTTAGCAGAATTCTCTCCAGGAATCGTTATCAAAACTTTTGCCCACTTGATGTTTGTTTCATGACCATTCATCTGACAATTATTTATTAAACAACTACCAAGCACAAGTGGTCCTCAACTTAAGCTGGTTCAACTTGGGACTTTTCAACTTTATGGTGGGTTTATTGGGATGTAACCCCATCATAAGCTGAGGAACGCCTGTACTGGTTTGGGTTTGGGGAATACAGGAACAAACAAAATGGGGGGGAACCTATCATAGGGAACTGACATTCTAGTCAGTGGGCAATGGACAAGTAAGCTATATTAACATATTGTGACTAAAGAACAAGGAAAAGCTCATCCATCCAAACTGCCTCTGATGAAGCAACAGTGCTATGATGGGCATTGTCCTTACCAATCATATTTGCCCCAGAAAAGGGTGCAAAAATGACCATAAGACTTTCCCCCTTGAGATAGATACCTACTTGTTAGTACATAATTTCTGTACCAGTTGCTATGTCACAAACCACCCCAAAACTTTCTGGTGTAAAACAATCGTATTATCACGCTGATAGATTTTATAGCCCAGAACTTGGACAAAGCAGAGCAGGGAAAGGTAATCTCTGCTCCATGGTCTGGAACCTCTGCTGGGAAGAATCCAAGTTGGGAGTGATCTGATGAGTGGGAGCTAGAATCATCTGGAAGTATCTTCACTCATGCCTGGCAGATGATGCAGGCTCTCAACCAGGACCTCAGCTGGGCTGTGAGCTACAGCACCTTCACAGGCCTCTCCATGTGGGATGATTTGGACTTCCTCACAACATGGCAGCTGAGTTCCAAGAGCTAGCATCCTGTCTGTGAAAGCCAGATGGAAGCTCATAGCATTCTATGATCTAGCCTCAGACGTCACATGGCAGGCTGGGTGTGCAGTGGCTCATGCCAATCTTGGCACTTTGGGAGGCCGAGGCAGGAGGATGGCTTGAGGCCAGGAGTTCAAGACCAGCTTGGGTAACATAGCAGGACCTCTCTGCAAAAAAAAAAAAAAAAAAAAAAAAAAAAAAATTGTAATTATCCAGGTGTGGTGGTTTACACCTGTAGTCCCAGTTAATTAGGAGGCTAAGGCAGGAGGGTTGCTTGAGCCCAGGACTTTGAGGCTACAGTGAGCTATGATAACACCAGGCTGAGAAACAGAGTAAGACTCTGTCTCTGAAAATTAAATGAAGAAGTCACATGGCAACAGTCCTGCCATACTTGGCCAGGGCAATTACAAAGATCCATGCAGGTTTGAAGTTGCGGGGGGGATGTAGACCCCGCTACTGGAGGGAAGGGGGCATCTAGGTCACATGGTAAGAAGAACACATGGATTGGAAACACTGTTGAGGCCAACTTGGGAAAACGCAGCGTCCTACCCCACCTCTGTCTAATTTCCAAACAAGCGAGATATCTACATCTACCCAGCGTCATCTTGAAAGCAGAGAGCAAAAGCCACTCAAGCAGAAGATAATATCTGGGTGTTGTATAATCTTTGGTTTAAAGTAGAGAACAAAAGAGCAGCAGAATAACACTTCAGTTGATCAGCCCTGCCCTGTAGGGAAGGTACTTGTAATGATCTGAAATTTCTGGCTTATTTTCAAAGAATACAAAAACTAGGTCTAGGCTAGAGAGGAGGCTCATTCTTGATTTAGGTCAAGTGCCTAAAACACAGAGGCAGAGCAGCGTGGGTGAAACTGTCCACACTTTGGAAGCAGAGGGCTAGATTTAAACCCTCACTGTGCAACTTACCAGCTGCCTATCCCTGGGCAAATTTCTCTACCTCTGAAAAATAGAGCAGCAATACTAACTTCCTCAGTTGCTGTGAGAATTAAATGGGGGTAATATCTGCCAACACTTTTGTAGCTACTCTGGAAAGAATCTCAATCATTTAAACCACAAGTGGAACTGATTCACGTTTATGATGTTTAATTCACCGCAATAAAATCAAGACTGCTGACCATTCTCATGTCCTGAAAACTTACCATAAGTGACGTACTTTTCAATTGGTAAACATGGGAATGGGCCTTTTTAGGGGAGTGATCTGCTTGTTTCTACGATTGCCCTTTGGGAGAACATGCCATGGCATTTGAGATCCAGAAGAATGAGCCTTATTGATCCAGTGGGGTCCAGGAGCTGCTCCGTTCCTGGGGGGCTCATGTTCTGTCTCCTCCATGAGAACAGAGAAGAGAGACTGTTGACTCAGGGGAGGGCTCATCTCACCAACCTAGCATTGTATGAACCCGCTGAGTCAGATTCAGGGCCGGTTTTGGTCACCACTAGAGTGTCAGAGAAACTCAGTGGTAGAGAAAGCAGAGATTTCCCCTACCACATGGTCAAGAGGAACCAAGGAACCAAGAAGCCAGAAACCAAGCTGATCATGCTTCAGGGACGAGCTCTCATAATTTGCTCCAGGTACGCTCCTCCTTGGTCACCAAGGTCTCCAGGGGTTGCCATTGAGATGAAGCCGCCATATTGATTGGAAGGGATGACCATCACTTAAGCAGATCTCTCACTGTGTAAGGGCCAAAGCTTTAGAGGAAATGAGAGAATAGGGAGAAGTGAACAGAGAGGAAGCCAAATATTAGAGGAAATGAGAGAACAGGAATAAGTGAACAGAGAAGAAAGGAGAGGAAGTGACTCACTATGAAACTCTGTGCCTATCCAGGTCTTAGGAACTGAGAGTCCACGTGCAGGAGTGTAACTATGAGTGCCTACCCATCTGTCCGTCTGTCTAAGTTCTTCTTCCATACACAGGGATGAAGCCCGCAGCTTTCACCCACTGGCAGCATAGGCACAGGGCCTGTAGCTCTCCCATCTCAATGCAGCTCCATGAAGCTGAGATGACTCATAGCCAGGGAATGGGGGCCAGATTCTGAGTTGAGAAGTCCTGAGTTCAAGTCCTGTGACTTAACATTTTTGGGCAACATTCAGCAAGTCATGTAGCCCCTCTGAGATGCCATCTCCTCAATAGGGGAATTAATTCTTGCTCAGCCTTCCTCAAAGGATAATTTTCAGATTCAGGTGTTTATGATCTATGCCCCCAAGATGCTGTAAGTTCCAGTAAGGCAGGGACCACGATCGCCCTCTTCCCTGTTGTATCTCTTCATGATGCCCGCCATGAAGTAAACATTCAAAAAAGACTTGGTGAATAAACAAAATCGTATGACGAACACAGCCCCTCCTATACAGAAGGCAAAGAAGGAACACTCTTCTTGTATTGCTCATTCCTTCCCACCAGATGCTGCTCCGTAAAGTGTGGTCTGTGGACCAGTAGCAGCAGCATCACCTGACAGCTTGTTAGAAATGCAGGCCAGGCACGGTGGCTCACGCCTGTAATCCCAGCACTTTGGGAGGCCAAGGTGGGAGGATCACCTGAGGTCAGGAGTTCCGGACCAACATGGCCAACATGGTGAAATCCCGTCTCTACTAAAAATACAAAAAAAAAAAAAAAAAAAAAAATTAGCTGGGCATGGTGGTGAGTGCCTGTAATCCCAGCTACTTGGGAGGCTGAGGCGGGAGAATCCCTTGAACCCAGGAGGCAGAGGTTGCAGTGAGCCAAGATTGTGCCACTGCACTCCAGCCTGGGCAACAGAGTGAGATTCCATCTCAAAAAAAAAAAAAAAGGAAGAAAGAAAAGAAATGCAAATTCAGGCGAGGTGCACTGGCTCACGACTATAATCCCAGCACTTTGGGAGGCCAAGGAGGGTGGATCACCTGAGGTCAGGAATTTGAGCCCAGCCTGATCAACATGGTAAAACCCCGTCTCTACCAAAAATACAAAAATTAGCTAGGCATGGTGGTATGCACCTGCAGTTCCAGCTACTTGGGAGGCTGAGGCAGGAGAATTGAATCTGGGAGGCAGAGGTTGCAGTGAGCCGAGATCACACCACTGCAGTCCAGCCTGGGTGATAAAGCAAGACTCCATCTCAAAAAAAAAAAAAAAGGAGATGCAAATTCATGATTCTTAATTCTGGGGGCAGGGGTGGTCAGAGCCCAGGAATCTGTTTTAATACAACACCCTCAATGATCCCGACACTCACTGAAGTTTGAAAAGCATTGCTGCTGGACACGACACACTGGGTGAGGTTGGGATGGGGTATGAGATGCCACGCTCCCTTCCTGAGTTAGCTACTTCCCACCTGTTCAGGTGTTCATTATCCACCCGCCCCACCCCTTCCTTGGCCTGCCTTGGAGCAGGAGAAATGCTGTGGAGGCTGGCAGGGGCCTCAGGAGGGAGAGGAGGTCTTGTCTCCTCCTTCCCCTCCCCATGGTGACCTGGGGTAGCAGGTGTGGCCCTTTCCTGTTTCAGCAGAACCTGCAGATGCTGTGAGAGGATCAGGAGATAAGCTCTGCTCTCCTCAGACCTAAGCAGGGGCAAACACACATGAACTTTGCAAAGTGGGCCCTTCCCAGGCCAGGAGCTTCTCTGCACCCTCGCAATGCCCTGTGGGGGCAGCTGGGAGGTCTCAAGCTGGGGTCCCAAGTACCATTCCATCCTCCCCCATCCCTTGGCCCCTCTACTGAGGTCTCTTCCCCCCTCCTCTCAAGGATCTGAAACTGATAGTGAGCTGTTGGGAGCACGCAGCAAAGATGAGCCTCTGAGATAAGCACGCATGATAAGAACTCACACGATTACCCTGGTCCTGTTCCATGTTCTCAGTGGGACCTGATTCAAGGTACCCAGAAGCAGCTCCTCACACGTGCAAAAGAGAAAGTGGGGGCAAGTACCAAAGGAGGAGAGCTAGGCTCCCAGAGAGGTAAAAACAAAATGCAACAGGGACAGATGAAAAATCCTGCACCATCCCAAAAAGCCAACAGTTCCTGTCCAAGATCACAGCAAGGGGGTGCAGGGAGCAGGGAACCGTGACAGCCATGGGAACCAGATTGAAGGTTTCCATCAGATTCCACAGAATGGCTTGAATGCAATCCTGGCCACACTGATATGGATCATGGCGTTAGGAAGGTGACAAATCTACTCAGCCATCCGTGGAGACAGACAACCTTGGACCCCACATTCTGGAAGCATTGTAGAGAACTGGTGTCTTTCCCAAAGATTTACCACGTCGTGGGAGGAACAGCTGGAGGAACAGGACATGATTAACCTGGATAAAAGACAATTCTGGAAAAGCTATAAGAAAACTGACTTCAAATACTTAAGAGAGCTCTTAAGCAGAAGACAGAGCCACTTGGATCCGTACTGCACAATGAAGACTCACTGAGGCCCAGTCGCACCTCTGCCACCTGGGTTCTGCCCTCACTCCCGCCATGCTCAGCAACATCCTGGTTGCCAATGACATCCCAGACTGAGGCAGTCCCATGTCCCAGTCCCGGGCCTGGTGGAGGTGGAGGTTAAGGGCTTAGAGTCAAGAAGCCCTGAGCTCTAGACCTCACCCTGTGCCCTCTCCTTGTGTCACCCTGGCCCCAAATCACAGCCTCTCTGGGACTGGGATTTCCTGATCAGTAAAATGGGGATAATCACCCCAGCCCTGTAAGGTCCTAATAAGGATCCAGTCACTCAACAAACATATATCGAGCACCGTGCTCCTGCTAAAAATCACCTCCTGGCCAGGCACAATGGCTCACACCTGTAATCCCAGCACTTTGAGAGGCTGAGACAGGCAGATCACTAGAGGCCAGGAGTTCTAGACCAGCCTGGCCAACATGGTAAAACCCCACCTCTACTAAAAATACAAAAATTAGCTGCGCATTGTGGCAGGCGCCTGTAGTCCCAGCTACTCAGGAGACTGAGGCAGGAGAATCACTTGAACCCAGTAGGTGCAGGTTGCAGTGAGCCCAAGATCATGCCACTGCACTCCAGCCTGGGTGACAGAGCAAGACTCTGCTGAAAGAAGGAAAGAAAAGAAGACAAGAAACTAAGGCACAGCGAGGCTGAGACACTTGTAAAGGTCACAGAGCAAATAAGTGGTGGAGGCAAGATCCACACCTAGACTGTCTTACTCCAGAGCCACAACTCTTAACAGTAGATCTGCCTGTTACCCAGGCAAGGAAACAGGCTTGGAAGGGCTAAGGTGCTTGCCCGAAATCAGACAGCGACACATTCAGGAACCCAGGATTGTGGTTCCAGAGCTGGCACACTTAGCTGCCTTGCAGCTGCCCCCACGTGGGCCTTGCTCACCTGTTCTTCACACTGATCCTGTTCTGTGTGCCGGGAGGTGCTGGGCACCACCTGGCACACACTATCGTGCAGAATGTGCTGAATCAGCAATACCAGCTTATTTATGTAACCTGAGATCTGCTGACTGACGGAAACCAAGCACCGGCAGATGGATGGAAGATAGGGGCCAGGTGCTCTCCTCTGAGTCATTGACCTCCTGTCTGCCAAGGGGTGCTGCGGTTGAGAGGGTTTGACAACCCCCGGATGTCAAGGACCTGCGTCCCCATGGCCCTCTATTCAACACCAAGATCAGAGAAGGTCAGGGAAATGGGCCCTGGTGGTCACCAGCTGAACTGAGCACTTACCATGTGCCAGGCCTCTTCTGGGTGCTCATGTGCTCCCCAGTAATAACAACTGCAGCTGCCTCACAGGATTGTCGGGAGCAGCATTAGTAAACGGAATTGTACTTGCAGAGTGCTTGAAACAGTGCCTGGATCAATCACTGCTTGCCCCAGTGTTTCAGGCCGGGTTTCTCCAGAAGCCAACTCTGAATGAGGATTTAAGTACAATATTTGCTCTGAAAATGACCCCAGCAAGCATCTATAACAAAGTGGGAAAGTAAGAGAGGGATAAAGCCAAAAGAGGGTGCATGACCAGGTTACCTATGTGGGTTCAATCCTGCTGGGGGGCCTCTGGGGGCTGCAGAGAAGCCCCTCAGTATCCTATTACCTGCAGGCAAGAAAACTGGGATGTCGAAAGCTGCAATAGAAAGCAAAGGAGCGGCCAGGTGCAGTGGGTCATGCCTGTAATCGCAACACTTCGGGAGGCTGAGGCAGGGGGATCACTTGAGCCCAGGAGTTCAAGACCAGCCTGAGCAACACAGGGAGACCCTGTCTGTACAAAAAATAAAAATAGCTGGGCATGGTGGCATGAGCCTGTGGTGCCAGCTACTCAGGAGGCTGAGGTGGGAGGATCCCTAGGGCCTAGGAGGACAAGGCTGCAGCAAACGGTGATTGTGCCACAGCACTCCAGCCTGGGCAACAGAGCAAGACCCTGTCTCAAATATAATAATTTTTTAAAGAAAGCAAAGGAGTGTAAGGAGATAGGATCCCAACAGTGACCCCCATACCAGGCTCTTCTGAAAATTTCAGGGGTGTCCTCAGGGATTCTGGACATCATGTATAAAGACAATGACAAACTGAGCTCAGGTGGGAGCAGGGGGTTCTGGGCCAGAGCCACCTGATGCTGAGGTTGACAAAGTGTCTCCAAATGTTTAGGGGAAACCCAAAGGCCTCCTCTGAAAAACATCTCCCTCCCTCTGGTGAAAACCTGAGATCACCCTCTGAAGTATTTCAGGGAAGGCTAGGATATGATCCAATCTGCTCTGGAAAGTGATCCCTCTAGCTGGGAAAAGAGCTTAGGAGGCAGGGTAAGCCTAGGGAGGCTGGAGCAGGGGCAGAGGGAGGCACAGTCTCCTCCAGCCTGCCAGGCATGGTTCCGAGTGTCGGATCATTGGGGTCTCCTGGCAGGAGCAAGGAATTTAAGGAAGTGAATGGAACTCACTCCTCTGAGAGTTGGGAGGTAGAAGAACTGGGTGAGGAAGTATCCCAGCTGCTTCTGCTGTGGACAGCTGCACAGCAGGGGAGGGGCAGTGAGGCAGGCAAAGCCCCCCTGCAGGGGTCTCCTTGGCTCATGAACATGAGGAAGATGAGGGTGCTCTAACCCCTGTATTCTTGGATAATTTCCCAGGCCCTCCCACAAGCACCCAGCTGGAGAAACAATGGTTTCTAAAAGAAACTACTGGAATGTTGGACAGGGGCCCTGAGATCTTCAAGGGCCAATCCCAGGCAGTTCCAAGAATAACACAACTGGACCACTTCCAAGATGTTCTTCCTAAGAAGCATTCTGTAAGTAAATCAAAACCTCATTCCTGGTTCTCACACGAAGGTCCCCACAGCCCCGCACTCCCTAACCCCACAGTCCCCAGAGTCTTCTCTAGCTCCTGGGAGGTCCAGAAAGCAAAGCCTGCTCACTGGTGAGGTCCCAAAGTGCTTTGTAAGTAAATTGCATTTACAGGTGAATAGGAAGGGAAGGGAGGGGAGGCAGGTTCACACACGGGCAAAAACCACTGTCTGGGCTGAAAGGAAGATCAGAGGTGATCCAACCTGTTTCTAGAACTGGGGTAGAAGAGGGACATGTGAGGGTATGCAGCTGGTTGAGGGCCCAGGTGAGCCACAGGACAAAGGTGGCGCATCTTACTGGTACCTCAACTTCACTCATAAACATTGAAAACGCTGAAAAGGTTGAGCCATAGATTATGTATGGAAGCACAGGACCAGAGAAGGCAAGAGTGAACTTTTAAAACAAAAAAGACCCATCTTCCACCTCCAGGACCCCCAGGTAGCATTCCCTCAGGCAGCTGGGAGGACTACTCCGTCGGATCATTTTGGATGCTCGAAGCTAGTGCAAGACCCATATTGCAGATGAGAAAACAGACCCAAGGAAAGCAGGACCCTGACCAACGCACGGGAGTTCACCACAAAACTTCTATGAGACTTGCCTATGGGCTCCTTGGACCTTTTCTCAACCCTGTTCCTTCCCGGAAATGGGTCTTCCCACTTTCCCTTTTCTATTTGCTCGCTCTTCTTTCCCAGGAAACTGTTCGCAAGAAAGGCAAAAGCGAACTCAGGAAAAAGACTGGCTCATCAATCACGTGTTAATGGCGCTCGTGCGCATTGCGCACGCGCATGCTAAACCCCACCCCCAGTCCCCCATTCCACCCCTCACCAACATGGCCGCCTCAGCAACAGCCCCTCCTATGCGATACAGACGTAGCGACTCGTGACGTCATAGGAAGGCGCCGGTTGTCGGCGGGGGCTACACGTGTGCAAGGGTTTGGAAACTTACCGGCTGAACCATGGACACACCGCTAAGGCGCAGTCGACGGCTGGAAGGCCTACGGCCCGAATGCCCCGAGAGCCTCACCTTAGTTTCGCGGGCGAGACGGGCCCTTGTGGAGTTCGAGTCGAACCCAGAAGAAACGAGGGAGCACGGGTCTCCTCCAAGTGTGCAGCAAGCTGGCCTGGGCTCCCCCGAAAGGCCGCCGGAGACAAGCCCAGGATCACCCAGTCCGCAGCAGGGTACAGGCTTGGAGTCCCCCCAAGGGCACCCAGAGCCAGGCCCAAGCTCCCCCCAGCGTCAGCAAGACCTACACCCGGAGTCGCCTCAAAGACAGCCGGAGTCCAGTCCTGAATCCCCACGATGTCCGCCGAAGCCAAGTGAGGAAGCGCCTAAGTGTTCTCAAGACCAGGGAGTACTGGCCTCGGAGTTGGCCCAGAATAAGGAAGAGCTGGCCCCGGGGGCCCCGCAGCATCAGCTACCGCCGGGCCCAGGATCACCGGAGCCTTGCCCCGGTCAGCAAGCTCCAGGTCCGGAGCCCTCGCAGCCACTCCTGGAGCTGACACCCGAGGCACCTGGCTCCCAGCGGGGTCAGCACGAGCCGAGCAAGCCACCTCCAGCTGGAGAGACGGTGACAGGCGTCTTTGGGGCAAAGAAGCGAAAAGGTTCTTCATCCCAAGCCCCAGCGTCCAAGAAGTTGAAGCAGGAGGAGCTTCCTGTAATCCCGAAGGGGAAGCCCAAATCGGGGCGAGTGTGGAAGGACCGCTCCAAGAAAAGGTTAAGTGGGGGACAGCATGGATAGGGGTGGGGTTCTCTGTAGCGTTGGGAGCCTGCCTTTCCCCTGCTGCAGCCTGGAGAACAGCCCCAGGGTTAGAGAGAGCTCACGTTAATGGGGGTGTCAGCAAACAGGTCATTACAGTCAGAATGTGGTAAAATGCCCTGGGATCCGGGGGCGGGTGGGACCAGGCCCTCAAAGATCAATTTATCTGATGCCTTTCCTCCTCAGGGTCCCTATGGGCCTCTCCTGTAGTACCTCAGTTGTGTATTCGTTCTGCAGACATTTACCCTTGTCTGCCCTCTCCAGTGAGGGAAGCAGAAGCAAGTAAACCAGCCATTACTTGATCAAAGCAGTGAGGTCTTCATCCAATATAATCTGCTACAGTTATTTGCCTTTATGATAAAAAGTATTACTGAGCACTGATTATATAGGACATGGTGCTAAGCACTTTAATAAGGATTTACCAGTCAACAGCCTTTCAAACATGGAATAGCATGTACCATCACACTTACTCTGCACATCCGCCCTGTGAAGCAGGTGGTGTTATTATTCCTGTTTTTCTGTGTGAAGAAACCAAGGCTAACTGAGCAGTCGGCACAGGACCTGAGCACAGATCTGATTCTGAAGCCTGTGTGCAAAACCCTTTACCCAATCCCGGTCGATCCCCCTTGAATTGGTTTGCAGCCTTCTTAAGGGCAGGCATGAGATCTTTCTTGTCTTTCTGTGCCAAGGGCATAGTAAATGCTCAATAAATGCTTGTTTAATGAAGGAACAAAGTGGCTCGTCTGAAGAAGGAAGAGTTTAGGCTGCCTTGAAGGAGAAGTGTGAGGTTCAATTCCAATTGGAGCTAACGGGAACCACAGGGGAGAGAGGCAGGGATGCGTGCCTGTGAGGGACCTTGAGGCAGGAGGGTGTTTTTAAGGAAGAAGCTGACTCTGGGCCAGGCTTTGTGTTAGGCCCTTTTCTTGTACCCTTAAAACCCTAGGCAGTGAGTATTATCCTCCCACCCCTGATTAAACAGAAGAAACCGAGGCTTCCAGAGTAATTTACTGCCAGTCTCCCATGAGAGAGAGACTGGGAAGCTAGAGTGACTGTCAATGTTGGAGAAGTGGATGATGGCACTACCCCTCCGCCCTGTCCCAGCAGGTCACAGGAAAATGGCAGGGCCACTGATGGCCATGTGGAACCGGAGGAGGCTGGTTCAGGTGGGAGGAGAGTGATGGGCAGGTTGAGCGGTGGAGCTTGGGGTCCTGGTACTCATGCTGCAGGTGGGGAGATGGGCTTGCTGAGCTGGACAGGGCTGCGCCCGTGCACAGGTGGGGAGAAGGGAGGGACCCGCACAAGACATGGGATCAGCAGCTGGAGGAGAGTAGGAGGCCACAGGTCATTTGATCAAGAAGTCCAGAGGGAGGGTGTGTGTGCAGACCCTTCCTAACTCACTATTGCTCGCTCAGAGCACGCATTCCAGCCTCCTTAGTAAGGCCAACAGGCCCACCCTCCTCTCCCCTCCATCACTAGTGCTTCCACACCGACATCCCCTCCATGTTCCTCCCGTGTGTGACACTCCCTCCTTCCCCGGCACCTTCACATGTGCGGTTCCCTCTGTTTGAAAGGCTCTTCCCTGGCCAGTCCGCCACTCATGTTTCAGGGCTCAGCTCAAAAGTCACCTCCTCTGAAAAGCCTCTTTGGCCTTTCCAACCAGGGTTAAGTCCGCATGCTTTGCGCTATCACTGTGCCCTGTGCTTCTCTTTTGTAACACCTCTGTTTGTGCAGATGCTTATTTATTTGTGTGACTCTTATTGACTGCCTGTTTTCCTTTAAACCAGAGCCTTCATAAGAGTGGGGACTTGCCCATCATAATGAGATGCCCCAGAGCCCAGCACAGGGTCGGCACTAAGCTGAGCAAGTGTATGAATGAGGACAGAAGGTAGTTCATTCATTCCTCAACCAATTTTGTTCAACATGGCTGTGAACAAAAAGTCCCTGCTCTCCTGAAGCGAACATTCTAATTATGGGAAACAGATAGCGATAAGGACATAGATGCTATGTCAGTACTAAAGGCTTTAAAGAAAAATAAACCAGGATGAGGACCAGAGAATAACAGGGAGGACCACAGTGTTTAGAGATGGCCTCGCAGAGGGAGCCAGGGAGAGGTCTGGGGAAAGAGTATCCGGGCAAGAGGAAAGGGAAGTTCAGAGGCCTTGAGACCGGAGCGTCTCCCATTTGGGAGGCATTCCGGAAATCTTGCTGCTGGAATGAGGGGGAGAAGGGGAAGCAGTAGGAGATGAGGTCAGAGAGACAGTGGGGTGTGGTGACCCTTGCAGGGACTCCAGCTTTCTGAGCTTGGGAGCCATGGGAGCGTATCGAGCAAAGCAATGAAATGACCTGCCTTGGGAGGTCAGTCTGGCTACTGAAAACAGACCTAGGCAGGCAGGAGGGAAGGCAGGGAAACCACAAGGAGGCTGTCAGAAGAGAACTACAACCGCTTCACAAGCTGCAGGCAGGTCTGTGGAGAAGGACCCAGCAGGGCCTCTGAATGGATGTTTGGGATCTTGGAGGGAGCAGCTTCAGTGGGTGGTGAGTGAGCCCAGAGATGAGTCGGCAGCAGCACCCGCTGCAGGGAGGAAGACAGCCGTAGCCGGGAAAGTGCATGTGGTGGGGAAGACCTGCCTGCAGCCCTGCCTTCATGCTCGTGCCAGACGCCACCTTCTCCATAGTGCCCCTCAGGCATACTGGCTCCCTTCTCTGAGGAGGAGCATTTATTGAGCACCTGTTATGTGTGTGTCGGTTACATCTCCCCCCACCCGTTGGGTTAGGAATGATTCTCATCTCCACTGGTGAGGATGCTGAGACTCAGAGGCTACTTGCTGACGGTCACCTGGGTGGTAAGTGGTTGGACTTGGAACCCAGGCCTGAGTTCCTTCAATACCCAGGTAGAACTGATGATCTGCCTTGGTTCTGCACTGGGTCAGTACCTCAGCCACCAGCCATATGTGGCTATGTACATTTACATTAAATAAAATTTAAGATTCAGTTTCTCTGTTAACACTAACCACACTCCCAGCGCCCAGCAGCCACCCATGACTAGTGGCTACCTTATTGGGCAATGTCCATGTAGAATGCTCCCACCATCACAGAAAGTTCTGTGTGACAGCCCTGCTCTACAGAGATGCAGCGCCATGTCCTGGAGTACTGTGTGTGTCCAGCCTCCCACCGCCTTGTCCCTTCAGCGTTCTCATACCCCAACTTGGGAAGACCGGCTTTACAGTTATGGGGGACGTCCACGTGGTGCCCCATTCTTAGTGCATAGGAGGCCAGGCCTTCAGTGGCAGGGTCTTGGGAAGGGGAGAAGGAGATCAGGGAGCTGGGGCCAGGGGTCGGCAGGGCCAAGGGACACCAAAATGCGCCTCGAATCTTTAAAAGAAAAAGACCTAACTTGAGTATGTGGAGGCCACCAAGAGACTTCTCACCTTGTTTTTACTTATTTTTACGGAAATTTCCAAGCATACAAAGAAAGAGCAGAGCTCTCCTTATCAGCATCAGCACAGCTCAGCATTTTACTAGTCCAGCTTCATCTTTGATCCTTGGCATTTTTTTCCCTGAAATATTTTAAAGTGCATCTTAGATACATTATCCCGTCCGTAAATCCTTGCAGTATGCATTCTTTTTTTTTTTTTTTTTTTTTAGTTGGCATTTCACTCTTGTTGCCCAGGCTGGAGTGCAATGGTGCCATCTCGGCTCACCACAACCTCCACCTCCCAGGTTCAAGCAATTCTCCTGCCTCAGCCTCCCAAATAGCTGGGATTACAGGCATGTGCCACCACGCCCGGCTAATTTTGTATTTTTAGTAGAGACGGGGTTTCTCCATGTTGGCCAAGCTGGTCTTGAACTCCTGACCTCAGGTGATCCGCCTGTCTCAGCCTCCCAAAGTGCTGGGATTACAGGCGTGAGCCACTGCGCCCGGCTTATGGTATGCATTCTTACAGAGATGAGCTCAGTTCTCCCGTAACTCTAAAATCATCGTCACTCTTAAGAAAATCCAGATTTCCCTGAGAGCCCTGATGTGCCCACTCCATCCATGTCCAACTAGGGGAAGAGATTCTTTTTTTTTTTTTTTTGAGACAGAGTTTTTCTCTGTCTTCCAGGCTGGAGTGCAGTGGCATGATCTCTGCTCACTGCAGCCTCCGCCTCCTAAGTCCAAGCAATTGTGCTTCAGTCTCCCAAGTAGCTGGGATTATAGGTGTGCACCATCACACCCAGCTACTTTTTGTATTTTTAGTAGAAACTTTAGTAGGTTTTAGTAGGTTTTGCCGTGTTGGCCAGGCTGGTCTCCAACTCCCGGACTCATGTGATCCGCCCACCTTGGCCTCCCCAAGGGCCGTGATTACAGGTGTGAGCCACCGCGCCTGGTTTTGGTGGGGAAGATTCGAGTTATTACCCAGAACTCCAACCACTCACACGACTCTGAAATGAAGTGGACCACCTCCATCGGGGTGAGCGCCCCACTTCCAGAGGCATTCACACCCAGGCCAGATGCACTTAGCGGAAGCAGCAGAACTTTACAGCAGGGACTGCGTAGCCTGGACTCTGCAGTCGCTAGCAGGGTTCGAGTCCTGATTACCACTTAGAACAAGGTGTCTTTGGGCAGCTTTTAACTTCTCCGCACCTTGGCTTGCTCCTCTGTAAGTGGAGAGTAAAGGAGTACCCACCTCAGAGGCGTGTAGACAAGGCTTGAGAAATGGCAGCCAGCACAATCGGGGTTCCTTCCCGCCCCACGTTTCTGCAGGCCTGGAGGGCTGCCTGTCAGGCCAGCAAGGAGGTGGTTCCACCTGGGCTCTGGGGAAGAAGGTTCAGAGCCTGCGGCCGAGAAGAGCCAGGGCATGGGTGGCGCTTGCCCCCCCAGACCCTAGAAGTACCCTCTCTCCCACTTTCAGATTCTCCCAGATGCTCCAGGACAAGCCTCTGCGCACGTCGTGGCAGCGGAAGATGAAGGAGCGGCAGGAGAGGAAGCTGGCCAAGGACTTTGCCCGTCACCTGGAGGAGGAGAAGGAGAGGCGCCGCCAGGTGAGGGGCCAGCCCGGCTGAGGCTGGGGCTCAGAGGGCCGAGCTGGTGTCTGCTGGTACAGACCTGAGGTGGGGGCTTCCATGCATGCCTGCGGGAGGCCAACTTGGTTAAGAAACATTCTTGAATCTGAAGGCCCCAGGGAGGAAGGGCACCTGGCCAGAAGCGGAAGTGCAGTCCGGGGCCGTGGGGCAGGGAAGCCCAGGGGACCATCCAGGGTAGTGTAGGCCTCTGAAAGAGCCTCAGACACAGTGACAGAGGACCAGAAGTGGGCCTTGGGGACCAGGAGGAAGCCCCTGGTGGTAGGGCGGTCAGCGAGATGGCATTGAGGTCCCTTTCCTGGGACCTAATCACTTGGGAAGGGCTTGCAGATTGGAAATCCATGTCCCCGGTATGGCTGCTGTCATTCCCCAAGAAGCAGCCCCCGCACCAGCAACACACATGGCCCCCACGCCTTTCCTCCCCTTCTCTCCCCTGTCGCTCACCCAGAGCCAGGAAGCCCCTGTGAAGGGTCACAGCCTCACCTACATCTGCCAGGGACTTTTCAGGGTGGGGAAGAGGGTGCTCGGCAGGCAGCATGCAGAGAAAGCGGGGTGGTGTTGGTGGGCACCTGCCCCCAGGGCAGGCAGGCAGTAGGGGGCTCCTCCTCTAATGACCCCAGGGCTAGAGGAGGAGCGCTGAACGGGATTCAGACAACTCATCCCTAGCCTGTGGTCCCAGCCTGGCCACTGAGAAAAGGAGAGGGCCAGTCACTCAGTCACCCGTCTCCCGCTCTAAGTCACCCCAGCTCAGCTTACAGCTGACATCCTGGGAACGATGTGTCTGCCACCGTATGCTGAGGCCTTATCTCTCTTCCTGTGTGACCCTGGCTCCCTCTTGGGCAAGACAGAGCTACCACTTCTCACTGTCCACTGCAGAGGCTCCTGCCCAGCCCCCAGCCCAGACCTGCCCCAACCGCAGGAGCCCGAGGCTCACTTCTCCTTTCCCTCCAGGTGCCTAGGCCACCCCTGCTACTCCAGGTTGCCAAAGCCACCAGAAACCCCTAACCACGCAGCAGACTTGGAGCCAGTGTCCCCGCCCTGGCCCTACCAGGGGACACAGCATGACACAGTCCGAGAGCGCTGGGTGTCCCCTCCCAAGACAGACTCCATCTAGAGTCTCACTGTGCCCACGGGGCTGGGGCTGCTCCGAGCCCTGCACACGTATTTCCTCCCTTGTCTCTCAGAACTGTCTTATGAGGTAGATCCTGTGGTCACTGTCACTTTAAAGACGGAGAAGCCAAGGCACAGACCTAGTCAAGGTCACCAGTTCAGGGAATGACAGGATAAAGATTCGAACCCAGGCCAGAGAGCTCCAGGGCGTCTTCCGGGCAGCACAGCCCCACCCAGCCCCACACCTGCGAGGATCTCGGGGACCAGCCCTCACCCTAGCCTGGCTTTCTGCAGCAACAACACTTCAGGAGAAGCAAAGACTGCCCAAGAGGGTGGGAATGGGGAAGGGCCAGCTCCCCTTTCTCTCTTGGCAGTTGATGAGAGTGGCATGAAGGGCCACTGTCTGCGTGAACACGAACCTCCAGATGGGCACCCACCATGTGTCAGCCCACCCAGGCCTCCTGGCTCAGCCCCTGTCCTCAGCTGCCTGTCCCGTCCCCACCTCCCAACATACAGTCAGGAGCTTCCACCACAGCGGGCCCTGGCACGAGACCATGGCACAGGATTGCTCCCGTGGCCCTCCACCCACACACCACCCACCTGGAGCCTGGCTTAGAGGGCCCTTCCCCCTCCTCCTGGGAATTCTGTCCACTCCCACTCTTCTGGGGCCTGCGAGACCCGAGCCGCCTCTGCTCCCAGACTCAAATCCCCTTTCCCCCAAATGTTCCAGGAGAAGAAACAGCGCCGGGCTGAGAACCTGAAACGCCGCCTGGAGAATGAGCGGAAGGCAGAGATTGTCCAAGTGGTGAGTGTTTCGTTTTCCCCCCACCCCTCTGCCCTACTTGGGGGTGCAAACCAGGTCCTCGACCCCTGCTGCGTGTGTCCCCACTGTCATGCTGCGATCCCAGGCCCTTGTGGGGTGGCCTTTCTCTCCCCTGGGAACTTGGACTGAGGCTGCAGCCACACTAATGCCCTCCCCTCACACCACCCCCAGATCCGAAACCCTGCGAAGCTCAAGCGGGCAAAGAAGCAGCAGCTGCGCTCTATTGAGAAGCGGGACACCCTGGCCCTGCTGCAGAAGCAGCCACCCCAGCGGCCGGCAGCTGAGATCTGAGCTCAGGACAGCCCGAGGCCTTCCATGGCCAACCACCATGCCAAACACAGCACCTCCGGCCGCTGCTCAGACGCCTCTGCTGGCGCCGGCACTCCAACCCCGTGGCTTCAAAACAGGGACCCCACCCTGACCGGGGCTACTGGGGCTTTGAAGGCTTGCAGGCAGGTCTATGTGGGACACAAGCCCAGAGGGGGCCTGGGACCTGGCAGAGATGTGGGCAAGAAGAGAATCAGCCCCTATTCCTCCTTCCTCTCCTTCTCCGAGTGCCTTCAAACCAAGAACAGTACATTCTTCTGGTTCCTAAGTGAGCCGGTGACTGGTGGGTGGCTCCCCCAGTGGTATGTGTCTTGTTTCAGTGTCCTGGGTCCATCCCAGGCCTGGAGGCTGGAAGTTGGGAATCCAGCTTCCCCCACACCTTCCCAAAGGCTACTCTGGGCGCCTCTGCACCCCACTGGCTCTGTCCCCAGCAAGCTGAATCCGGCTTCCCATTTTCAACACTGAAAGATTAAAATGGGGAGGTTGCAGGGAACAGCGTTTTTCCCTAGCACCCCCTCTCCCAAACCAGATTCTGCAGAAGGCCCAGAGAATCTAACTCCTGTCCATCCAGTCTGCAGCACAAATAAGTATTGAGTGCCTGTTGCATACAGGCACAGTCGTAGGCACCAGCAAATACAGACAGTAGACCAAAGTCCCTGCCCTCAAGGAGCTTTCATTCTGATGGAGAGAAAACATAATAAACAAGCAAAATGCACCACGTGTCAGATGGGGGAAGTGCTGTGAGGGGAAGGGATGGGAGGGAGCATGGGCGAGTTGTCAACACAGGGTGGCTGTGCAGCCAGCTGGGCACCTCACTATTTCCTTTGCTGAACACCTGCTGTGGGCCAGGCCTTCCGTGACCCGGGCCTTTGGTGGCACAAGAAACACAGAACCAAGATCCCAAGAGTTTCTCATCTGCTTCTTTCACTGACGTTTCATCCACCCTGCAACATTCATTGGCACCAACTCTGTCAGTCCTGGGCTGCAGAGCTAAAACACAGAAGTCTCTGACCTCAAGTTCGTGGCAGGCAGAGGAATGAGACGCGGTGCAGTGGAAGCGCCAGGTCAGAGATGCAAGTTACCCCTCCTACCACAAATGGGAAGTGGTAGCTGCCCAGCCCCATGCAGGCTGGAGGTGGGGGCTGCACAGATCTTGGGATTACCAGTGTCCAGAGGGATCCCACAGAACAGCAGGCCTGCAGAGAATTCTAGTTAGGTTAACTAAGAAATGACGTGCTGTGGTCTCAGAGCTGCTGTGCCCATTTGAACTCTTTCTTTTTTTTTTTCTTGAGAAAATAGGGTTCGAATTCTAAAGACCAAAGACCTTTAGTCATTTCGCCCGTTGGATTTGATTAGCCCCAGGTTTCCCGAGAGATTGACCCTGGCATCCCCTGCTTCTGCCTTGGAAGTACCTTGGGCAGTGATGGGTCACAAGGTAGCGTCTTAAGTCCCTCAAGTAGCTCAGAGGATGTCCTTGCTCACCGGAGGGTAATTGAGCATGTGATGCCTAAGGTTATGAGTTTCACTTGGCAGATCCTGTGGTCATTAGCCCTGAAACTGGGCAAGCCACTTAACTGCCCTGAGCCAGTGTGCTCAGCTGTAAAGACTGGCTAACAGAAGCTGCCCCTCAAGACTGTGGGATAAAGCATCTAGCACAGTAAACGTTGGCTAAATGCAGAGGGCGGGCTGGAACAGTGCTTCTCAAACCTCTCCTCTCCTCCAAAAATACATAGCCCGTTTCAGGTAAAACCGCACCCCCACCCCCACCCCCATCATCTGTTAAAACTGAGCTCCAGGGAGACGCACCCGGAGTGCCCTTCCGACTCCACTGCCCTAGTTTCACTTTATGTTACTCTAGGCCTCTGTGAACCTGCGGCCCTGGCTTCGCGGCCTGGGATCTTGTGAAGTGCAGACTCAGCACCGGCCCGGCCTCCTGAATCAGACTGCACTTAACAAGACCCCTCGGTGATTCACAGGCGCATCAAAGTTCAAAAAGCACTACTTTAACTCACTGTTTCTAAAAAAAAATTCAGTCTCCCCGGGCGCTTTAACATGCGGACACCTGGATGCCGCCCCTCGGACGTTTTGATCTCTTCGGCTGGAGTCCGGGTATCAAGTTGAACCGTGGCACCCTGGTGATGCTTTCGCGCGTGAGCGCTGCCCTGCCCTGCCCGGACCGGGTTCTAACTCGAGGCGTTGCTCAGCGCCAGGTCCCGGGGGCCCCTCTGCGGGGACGCTGTGCAGCCGCCCAGCAGCCAGCCGAGGAGGCGCGTCGGGCCCCGCGAGGCCTGGGGACGGTTGTCATGCGGAGCGGTGGAGGGGGTGCGGCAGCGGCGGCGGCGGCTGTTGCCAGAGCCACCCAGCTCGCTGTCATCCACCAGCACGCTCTCCAGCACCGCGCGCAGCGAGCGCCGCAGCTTGCGCAGCATGTCGGGGCAGGTGAGCACGTAGAGCACCGGGTTGGCCACGCTATTGAAGAAGGCCAGGCTGGTGACGAAGGGCAGCCCGCGCCACACGAGCTGCCGCAGCCCGGGGTAGGAGTGCGCCCGCGCCTCCAGTAGGCTGAACACATGGTAGGGCCCCCAGCAGAGCGCGAAGGCCGCCACGACCGCCGCCACCAGGCGCACGAAGCGGCTGGGCCGCCGGCGGCCGCGGTGGTGCAGCTGCAGGCTCACGGCCGCGTGGCTCAAGGCGATGATCACCAGCGGCACCAGGAAGGCCAGCAGGAACTTGCTGACGGCCAGGGCCGCCTGGCGCCAGTTGCACGTGGCGTCGCGGTCAGGCCCTGGGTTCAGGAGCAGCACGTTGTAGTAGCACATGATGCGCCCGTCCAGCCGCGAGATGGTGTCGCGGAACACGAAATAGGGCACCGTGTTGAGCAGCGCCAGCGCCCAGAGCACCAGGCAGACCTTGTGCGCCGCGGCCACGGTGCGGTGGTTCTGCGCCCACACCGGCCGCACCACCTGCAGGCAGCGGTCCAGGCTGATGGCGCTGAGCAGGAAGCCGCTGGCGAACATGTTGAGAAAGAAGATGGAGGAGTGCAGTTTGCAGAAGGTGGTGCCCAGCTCCCACGAGTGGCCCACGGCCAGGAAGTAGGTGAAGAAGGGCAGGGAAGCAGAGGCCAACAGGTCGGACAGCGCCAAGTGCAGCACCCAGGTGGTGACCACGGTCTGGCGCATGCGGCAGCCCACCACAAAGAGGATGAGTCCGTTCTCCACCAGGCCCAGGACCGAGGCCAGCCCGTGCAGCACCACGGCCGCGTGGTCGATGTAGCGGATGCTAGTGTTGCTGTGGCTCTGGAGGCGGCTCATCTGCTCCAGAACGGGGCAGAGCGGCTTCAGCGTGACGTTGGCCGACATCGTGGGGCTCTGCGATGGAGGGAAGGAAGCGCCTAGGTTGGCAGTGCAGGGGCCACGGGGGAACGAAGAGAGGGGCATGGAGTGGGACCCTCCCCAGGAGATGCCAATGTGACCCATGAACATACAGGGTGGGGGACGGTGGGGGGATAACATCCCAGCATTGCTGTGCAACATTGGGCAGGTCATTCAACCTTCCTGAGCCTGTTTCTTCCTCTGTAACTTGGACGTCAGTCATCACAGCACCTAGCTCAGAGACTTACTGGAAGAATTAAGTGAGTTAATACATAAAAGCATTTAGCACACAGCAAGTGATATATTAGTGTCATTGTGATGATTATGAAGCAAACAGTCTAAGTTCACACAGAGATATAGGAACAAGGTCAGGCCACACCAATCCTCAGAGCACTGAGTGCGGGTGGGGGGCAGTGAAGGAGGCCTCACAGGTAGGGCAGGAGGGTTCTGCTGGCCTGGGGGATGGAGATGCTGCCCCTTCCCACCCACAGCACCACCAGACCTTGCCTCTCTACAGCTCCTCCATGCAGCTCCCCGCACTCAGCGGTGGCTGGTAGATACGTTGACCATGAACGGTGGAGCCAGCCCCTTCTCTGATGGTTGGAGAGGAAATAAGATAAGAGCCAGGAGAGCTGGGTAGGAGGAACTCTCACATGGGGCTCTGGAGGCCCAATGGGGCCAAAAGATCTCTCCCCTCTCGGGGGCAGCCACAGCAGCTCTCTGTCCCAGGAAACCCAGCCCTGTTCATTCACTTACTCCCTCACGCACTTATCCAACAAATAAGACATGCATGCTCACACCCTCATTGAAAGCCTGAAAGACCATCAGATGTGAAGCTGGTCACGATCAGTGAAGACTGAGGAAATTGCATGAGGCTCCATGCAGGAGGTAGATGGCAGGTAGCAGGGGACAGGAACTCAGATTGTCCTGGGCACCACTGACACTCCAGGTACTGTGGTAGGTCCTTCACATAGGTGCTGTCTTTCTGGCTCTAGAAGAAGGGTGCTAGTACTCCATCCCATTTTATAGATGAGAAAACTGAGCCTCAAGGGGTTAAATAGCTGGTCCAGAGCCACCCAGACAGCACAAACGTGGAGGAGCAAGTTTCATGCCCAGCCTGGGCTCTTTCCTCTACCCATACTCCAAGGAAAAGAGGATGGAGGAGGAAGAAGAGAAGGACAGCGGGCGAGGGGAGCAATGGTCTTCAGTACTCATCTTTCTAGGGAAAACATTGTTAGCCAGGATGAGAAAACACACTCCCTTCCAGAAATCACAGTCCTTTTATAGGGTGGGGTCCTGGGATATCAAACTAGAATTTTGCTGGCAGATGAGCTCCTTGGAGCTGGGGATCTGCAGATAGATGGAAGAGGAGCCTGTGCTTCCTGACAATGGGCACACTTCCTAAGCTTCAGAGTATGCAGTGCAGTTACACTTGCAACGAACCTATGAAACCCCATTTTTCAGAAGAAGAAACTGACAAAGTTCAGAGAAGCACAGTAATTTGCCCAGCCTTCCCCAGCTGCAGCGGTGGGGCCGGGACTTCACTCCCAGCAGGCAGCCAAGTGCCATCCCCTCTGCCCTGAAACATTCCCTGCAGGCCAGCTGCCGCTTATCCAAGTCCCATGGGGATGATCGGAGAGCACAGTCCTGCCACCCTTTGGAACCACCAGATCAGTCCTTCTGATTCTGTGGAGACAGCCGCCAGCCTCCCAGGATTCTTGAGAGCCTAGCAGCTAAGGTCCAGCTTTGGCAGGTTAAAAAAAAAAAAAAAAGGAGGCTGAGGTGGAGAGAGAGTGCAAACTTGTGGGAGTCTAAGACCTGGGTTTGAACCCCAGCTCCTCGGCTTCCTGGCTGCATGAACTTGGGCCAGTCACACTAAGCCTGCTGGTGTCATCTTCCCACATAGACTGCTGGTGAATACTGACAGACAGTCGAGTGGCTTACCCTGGTACCTGGCATTGAGTTAATGCCTAAGAAAAGTTAGTCCTTGCCTCCTCTGGGCATCAAGTCCCCTCCAATCTTTGGTAAACTCAACCTTCTGCCATCCTAGCTGGTAACAGCCCTCTCACTTAGTAAAATGTTGCCTTCTCCTGTGGGTCCAGAGAGGGCACTAGGCTGCTCAGCCCCTGGGCCACTGCCTCCTTACCTGGGCATGGAGAGGGCACAGGATTCCAGTCCTGGTGGGCGTCAGCTCCCAACAGCAGCTAGACAAGAGGCAGCAGGCAGGCAGAGGCAGCAGAGGGAGGCTGAGAGAGGAAATAGCTGTCAGCCCCAGTGCATGTGTGTTTAGGGGTGGGGTGGGGTGGGATGGGAGGAGGCGGGGACAGCTGGAGAGTGAGTTGTCACACGAGTGTTCAAATATCATCAATCTCCATCAATGCCGGCAGCCCCTGCTCCACCTACCCCCACTTCATGAAGGAGACTGCAGAAACCCAGAGGGCGGTGCAAGTACGCGTGAAAAAAATCGACGTGTACAAGAGACTGTGAGCCCGAGTGTGCATAGGGGTGTGCTTTGGAGAGTGACTGGTGTGTAGGGTAAGTGCACGAGGAGAATGACTCATCCATCTGTGCACTCTTCCTGGGCTGCCGTCTCCTGACACCATAATCCTCAGAGAAGAAACCCCTCGAGCTCTTCTGAGTTTCCCAGGCAGAGTCGGGGGCCTGCCCATGAGGGACCCAAGGGCTCTCAGGCCAGGCAAGTACAGTGGGGAAGTGAGGGCAGTAGGAAGAATGCCAGCCAAGGGTCAGGTGCTTCTGTTTGCTGAGCCCTTAGGGTTGTCATCTGTGAGCAGGAGCAGTAACATCTGCTTTACAGGCTGTGGCAAGGGTCGAAGGACGGATGACACAAAGCTCCCGGAGCACACTAAATGTTTCTAAAAATCAGCTTCCTTCCCCTCTGAGGGAAAAGTGAATATAGGCTCTAAGGCAAAGGTCATATAGCTTTTATTTAAAACAGGCTTAATTTTGGGAGGCTGAGGCAGGCGGATCACTTGAGGTCAAGGAGTTCAAGACCAGCCAGGCCAACATGGCAAAACCCCGTCTGGACTAAACATACAAAATTTAGCTGGGCGTGGTGGCACACGCCTGTAATCCCAGCTACTTGAGAGGCTGAGGCACAAGAATCGCTTGAACCTGGGAGGTGAAGGTTGCAGTGAGCCAAGATCACGCCACTGTGCTCCAGCCTGGGTGACAGAGTAAAACCTCTGTCTCAAAAAAAATTGAAATTTAAATTTTTTTAAAATGGCTCAAAGCCCTAGGATAAGAGAAGTTTGCATTTTATTGTTCCCTAACTCCTTACTCTCATTTGCTGATCAAGCTTCCTGGGGTCAGCACCATCCCTTCGACCTCAGCATCTCAGCACCTAATAGATACTCATTAAAACACGTTAAGAACTCAATATCCCTATATCAAGGCAAAGGCACCTCCCATGGGATGGACCGCACAAGCATCTTCCAATTAGACTGAGACTTAATGCAGAGCCTGATGCATAATAGACTCTTGCTGAGAGACCCCCATCATGAGTGGAAAGTGAAAAAAATGTTATGCCTTGTGATGGGGATGATACATCTCACTATAGCCCAATACGGCAGATCAGTAAGCGACTTAGTGATCCACATCATTAGCAATAGAAAAAGGTCTCCTCTCCCCCAGGTCGGGGAAGGCTTGACTTCCTAAGACAAATGCCTGCAGCCCTCCAGAGAAAATAGGTGGATGATTTCTTTCCGCTTGGGGAACGTGCCCTCTTTTCCAACCACCCCCAGTGCCCAACCCACTGAACCACAGGCAAGACCATGTGTTTCTTTCTGCACACAGACCGTGTCAGACTGTGGTTAAGCCACACTCGGGCTGCAGGCCTTAGTCCCTAAAACACAATCTCCTCCAAGGCTTGGAACTTAACTTCAGAGCCAGGAAGAGTGGAAGTCGGGTCCCTCACTGGGACTCTGGGGCCAGATTGCGTTTGGATGCCACTGCCACTCCCCAGCTATGAGACCTTGGGCAAGTAACTTCACAGCAGTAAAATATGAACTTTAAAAGGTGCTCCTTCTGCCAAGAAGGGCTCCAGTCCCAGCCCCAAGGGACAGGGGTTGAAGCCCAGATTTCTCTTTGAACTAAGAAAAAGAATCACCCCTTCCCCACCGCCCCGCCCTGCCCCGCCCCACCCCGCAGACACATCTCAGCACCAGGGCATCAGGCTTGAGATAAGGCACAGCCCTTCCTCTTGATCTCATCCCACCCTTGCCCCCTCCACTGGTGCCCTTGTGCAGTGAACATCCAGCACAACCTCTCCTGGTAGCCTTGCTGAGATGCTTCTTTTCTGGCTAAAAAACACTTACTCATCTGCCCCTTCTCAGCCCTTGTTTCCAGTCCTGCAATCACTGCTGTGGCTCATGTCCAGACCTCTCTGAAGAAAATTTATTACTAAGTAAACAGAAAAAGTTACTAAGCTTAATGAAATGACCAAAACAAACCAAAAAAGTATTCCAGATGAGTAGGGCCCAAAGGCATTTTCTGAAGAAGAAGGCGGCGGCAGTGATGTTCTCGGGCCCCCGGGATGCACTCCCAGTGGAAATGGCCTTCCCGCACGTATTCAGACAACCCTGAGTCCCACAGCCTCCACGGTGGAGGACACCAAGGGCAGGAAGGCCGGGGGGCAGGATGCAGGCATTGCCTCCACCCCTGGGGTTCTAGGAACCGAGAGCCAATGCTGGGTCCTCAGAGAAGAAAGGAAGGGTCTTGTGAATGAATGGGAGCAGTAGGGACCCTGGGTCAGGGCTCACCCGCTGGGAGCAGAGGACAGGAGCCTCCAACCGACCTGGTCACACCTCCTCAGCCTGAGTCTAAGAATAAGAAAAGCGAATCGGCACCTTTGTGGCTATCTCCAGGTGTCAGGCCTGTGCTGGGGACACAAGAAGGGCGCCAAGACTGACTCCTTACTCTCATTTGCTGATCAAGCTTCCTGAGGTCAGCACCATCCCTTCAATCTCAGCACCTAATAAATACTCATTAAAACGTGTTAAGAACTCACTATCCCTATATAAAGGCAAAGGCACCTCCCATAGGATGGACGGCACAAGCATCTTCCATTCAGACCTAGGCTTAATGCAGAGCTGATACATAATAAACTCTTGCTGAGAGACTCCCATCAGGAGTGGGAAATGGGCCTCACAGAGCTCAGAATCCAGAGGAGGGTGACCGGGGCCTTTGACAAGGGCCACAGATGCCACAGACAAGGGATTTTCAACTTGAATCTGTATCCAAGTCATTGGCAGGGTTGTTAAAGTCCCAGGTGCTGGGCCCCTATCCCAGAGCGTCTGATTAAGTAGGTCTCAGGAGAGCCTGGGAATGTACCTTTCTACCAAGTTCCCGGGGACACTGATGCTCCTGACCAGGGACCGTACTGAGGACCGAACCACTAGAATGGAGAACGGTGGGGTCCTCGGGTCTGGGGAACTGCCGTCTCCACCCTGCTCGCCAGCAGGGCAGTTTAGCCGAGGAGCCTGCATGACCACCTCCTCTCTCTGAACCTGTGCCCTCGTCTCCACTGTGAGGATTAAAGGAGATGATAAGCCACGTGCTCAGCTCAGGGCCAGGCACAGCATGAGGACACAGGTGCCAGCTGCTATCATTATTATTTCTTGGGGTCTTCTTGTCTGCAAGGACGCTGATGGGATAACATCAGTGATGGGAGGCCGAGCCTCCCTGGAACAGTGAGGGATTAAGTGGGGAGAAGGTGGCCCAAGCCTTGGGCCTTCTGATCTGAAGAGTGAGCTTGACCAGTCTGAGTGCCTGCAAAGCCCTTCAGCTTGGCCTCTCTGAGAGCTGGGGGAGAGGGCAGGGTCTGATCTTCATCCTGAGCCATGCCCTGCTTTATCCCATGCCTGTGTCCTCCAGGACTGGGAGAAAGATGCAGCCACACTCAGGCCCTAGTCACTAAAGCACAACCTCCTCCAAGGCTTGGAACTTAACCTCAGAGCCTGAAACAGCGGAAGTCGGGTCCCTCGCTGCATCAGCACCACCTTCTGCCGCAGAGGAGACAAATCTGAGCCTGTTGCTTCCTGGCACAGTGACCTCTCCTGCGTCTCTGTTGCCCATGGGAGCTATCCAGATTCCCAACCTAGCATTCACGGCCTTTCAGGATCCAGTCCACCAACCACCATTCCTGGCACCCCCTTCTTCATGTCCACAGCTACCCCATCCTTTCTTCCCACCTCCATGCCTTGGCATGTGCTGCTGCTGCTGCTGCTGCTGCTGCTGCTGCTGCTGCTTGGAATGCCTTTCCCTCCACTACTCATCCTTCAGGGCCACTTTCTGAGACCATCAATGTCACTAGGTACTAAGAGGATACTTACAGCATCAATGTTTAACAAATACAACCAAGGGAGCGAAGGAACGGAGAAGGGGCTGATGGCCCCCCAGGCACAGGGCCCAGCCCAGATGGGCTTTCTTCTCCCTCTGGCCCTACCCTAGGAGGAGGGTTTTAATGTTCCTTTCTGGCCACTTTAAAGAAGTCAGTGAAACAGGAAGTGAGAGGCATGGCAGGAAGCAGGGTGAAGCCTGCCCTGGGATACTCCGGCCCCTTGCTCAGAGGCCCTCGAGCTACCCACACCCAGCAGAGGAGCAGCATGGCAGGGCTCCAAATGACAGCTTGGGGAGGCCCAGGTTGAGTTCCCTGATGCCACCATCACCCACGGGACTCCTCGCATGGCCAACAAGCCCCTTGATGATCTGTCCCACCCAAGCCTCCCCCAGCATTGCTGCTACTCCCAAGTGGCATCCTGTCATCAGCCAGCACTCACCACTGTCCCCTCCTGTCCTGGGCACACCAGGCTGTTTCTGTGCCCTGGCTTATGCTGCTTGTTCTCTGCTCTGGAATGCCTTTTCTTCCCTTGGCCTCTTGGTGAACTCCTATTCATCTTTCAAAACCCTGGTTAGAGGTTGCCTCCTCTGGGAAGCCTTTGCTGGTTCTCTCAGACAGACCCACATGCTGTCCTTCCCTCCCATATCTCCACTTCACTTGACCTTCAGGCCCCTTGTCCTCCCTGGTAACTATTTTTCACACAACTGTTCACCACCCTCGTGAGCCACCTGAAGACACAGACTTATTCCTGAGAGGGATCCCAGCCAATATTTGCTGAACAGAATGAATCTCTAAAATTGGCTTCCATGTGCAGACCCCAAAGGACCCCAGTCCCTCAGCATGACCCATTCTGGAACCTTTTTTTTTTTTGAGACTGAGTCTCACTCTGTCGCTCAGGCTGGAGTGCAATGGCACGGTCTCGACTCACTGCAACCTCCGCCTCCCTGGTTGAAGCGATTCTCTTGCCTCAGCTTCCCGAGTAGCTGGGACTACAGGCATGCACCACCATGCCTGGCTAATTTTTGTATTTTTAGTAGAGATGGGCT
Organism: Cacajao melanocephalus; assembly: GCA_963573385.1. Classification (NCBI taxonomy): domain Eukaryota; kingdom Metazoa; phylum Chordata; class Mammalia; order Primates; family Pitheciidae; genus Cacajao; species Cacajao melanocephalus. Next base: position 19,553 of record CAUYLG010069303.1, on the reverse strand, counting down.
TTCACCATATTGGCTAGGCTGGTCTCGAACTCCTGACCTCAGGCAATCCGCCCGCCTCAGCCTCCCAAAGTGCTGGGATTACAGGCCTGAGCCACCATGCCCGGCCCCATTTTGGTACCTTTCTTACCCACGGTCTGGTGCAATTTTCCATGGCTCTGTCTTCACCGGCAGTGGGTACAACCTTGGGGAGGAATAACTTTATATTCGGAAGGAAGACAAGCAGGCAGAGCAGACAGAGGCGGCGCTGGCCTGGGCTCGGGCCTACACGTGTGCCAGGCAATCCTCGCAGAAACAACCGTGGTGTATTCGTTTCCTCGGGCTGTCGGAACAAACTACCACAAACTTGGCAGCTTTAAACAACAGACTTATTCTCTCACAGTCTGGAGGCCAGAGCCTGAAATCAGATTTCAGCACTTCTTCTAAAACCTCTAGAAAATAAGCCTTTCTCGGCCCCTCCAGCTTCTGGTGGTTCTGGGCGTCCCTTGCGTTGGGGCTGCAGCACTGCGATCTCTACCTCCTCTTCACCCAGCCTCCCCTCCCTGTGTTCACGCGTCTCTCACAGCGTACTGGGCGCTGGACTTAGGGCCCATCTGGGTCATCCAGGGTGCTCTCATCTTGAGATTCTTAAATCAATTACATCTGCAAAGCACTCTCATCCAAATAAGTTCACATTCACGGGTTCCAGGGGTTATGTTGTGGACATGTCTTTTGAGGGCCACCATTCAACACACTGAAAGCAGTAATAGCTGCCAGGTGCAGTGGCTTATGCCTGCAATCCCAGCACTTTGGGAGGCCAAGGCGGGCAGATCACTTGAGGTCAGGAGTTCAAGACCAATCTGGCCAACATGGCCAAACCTCGTCTCTAATAAAAAGACAAAAATTAGCCGGGCATGATGGTACACGCCTGTAATCCCAGCTACTCAAGAGGCTGAGGCAGGAGAATCGCTTGAACCTGGGAGGCGGAGGTTGCAGTGAGCCTAGATTATGCCACTGCACCTCAGCCTGGACAACAGAGTGAGAATCCATCTCAAAAAAAAAAAAAAAAAAAAAAAATCACAAGGCATTTACTATGTGCCAGCATAAGGCTGAGCCTTTCTCATAAATTAGCTCATCAAATATTCATGCCCACCCTCTGAGTTACGTACCATTATCCTCGTCACTCACCAAGGGGAAAACTGAGGCTCAGAGAGCTTAAGCAAGTCTACCAAGGCTGCTCAGCCGGGAGCGGAGGAGGTGGAGTTCAGAGCCATGCAGTCCAGCAGCAGAGTGCAGCTGTTCCCCATTGATGAGATTCTCTGAGGTTCTTTGTTCCCTCAGGGGAAGCAGGGCTGCCTGTCTGGGGCTAAATGCACTCCCACAGGCAGGCTGGGTGCGGTGACTCACGCCTGTAATCCCAGCACCTTGGGAGGCCGGCGAGGGTGGATTACGAGGTCAGGAGATCAAGACCATACTGGCCAACATGGTGAAACCCCATCTCTACTAAAAATACAAAAAAAAAAAAAAAAATAGCTGGGCGTAATGGTGCACGCCAGTAGTCCCAGCTATTCGGGAGGCTGAGGCAGGGAAATTGCTTGAACCCAGAAGGTGGAGGTTGCAGCGAGCTGAGATCGCATCACTGCACTCCAGCCTGGTGACAGAGCAAGACCTCGTCTCAAAAAAAGACAGAGTGCCCTCCCACTGGCTTTCTGGGAGCATCTCTGGAGCATAATCTGTACAGACACAGCTGGCGCTGCCCCTGGGTCACTCTGCAGGCCCCAGAGTGAAGCAGCCTGCTCCCTGCTGGTTTCCTGGCATGCGTGGATCCCCTGAAAGGGGATCTCATCTTTCCAGCCTGGAGAGGCTCCATCCTCCTCTGGCACCCTCCCTGTGTCCCTGGGCTCTATCTGCAGAGAAGACAGGGCAAGGAGCTGACACTTACATCTCACAGCACCCACTTAGGCTGACCATATTCTTAGTCCCATTTTACAGATTAAGAAACTGAAGTTTCATTTAAAAAATTTTTTTTCATAGGTTAAAAACAGAAAGAAAGAAATGAACAAACAGTTTTACAAAAAGGCCAAGTGGCCAGGTGTGGTGGCCCATGCCTGTAATCCCAGCACTTTGGGAGGCTGAGGCAGGCAGATAGCTTGAGCCCAGGAGTTTGAGACCAGTCTGGGCAATATAGCAAGACCCCATCTCTAAAAAATAAAAAAAAACAGAAGCCAAGTAGATAAAGCCAAGATTCCAAGACAAGTCCCCTCCATCCGACCCTCTCTCCTTATCAGTAAAAATACTAGCGGTCGTAAGAGCTATCGTGTTCAAAGGATGACCACGTGCAGATCCTGCTCTGCCTGCTTCACATGGATTATCTCACTGACTCCTCAGAGCAACCCTGCAATTTAGATGCTGTTCGAACCCCATTTTATAGATGAGGAAGGCAAGTCACACAGCAGGGAAGGGACTTTCCCAAGGTCTCAAGTGGGTGAGCAGAGGAGCTGGGAATCGTCCCGGGCTGATGAGCCTTGGTGTCCATGAGTCTTTGCAAGGACGTAGAATCGTAACTGAGGGCTCAGGGTGTGCACTCTCTCTCTCTTCTTCTCTCTCTCTCTCTCTCTCTCAAACCACAGTCTGGTACCCTTTTCCTAAAGGTGTTCTGCCTTTGGCCCTGAGGAAGCGCCCCTTCTCTTTCCCTGCCCACTTCCAGCACTCGGGAGCTGCGTCCGCCCCATGGGTCCATGGGCGGTGGGGAAGCACCTCTCCATGTTTTATCTAATTGCATCCCCACCATAATCATTCTCATCCTTACTCCAGATGGAGGAAAAAAGCAGGTAGGTGACTTCCCAGGGCCCCTGTGCTCATAAACAGGGAGCACCAGGCCAAATCCAGGCCTCTCAACCACTCCAGCTGATGCTCTCTCTGGGCCCTAAAAGCCCCATTAGGGCAAGTTCCCTGTTACCATAGAAAGCAAATTAATGCAGAAGGAAGGGTGGGGTTAGAGAGCCACCACCCACTTGGCAACCACCACACTCGCCAGTGAATATTTGAAGAGGAGCAGGATAATTACACAGTCTCAAAGTATCTCCTTGTAACAATCCTCATGAATTACAAAGAGACCCATTATTACTTTATAGTGGAGACACCTGGCAGACACTTCCTTAATTAAGCGATCAGTTACATCAGCAGTAACAGGAGGAGCCAGCAGGTTGTGCCCCCCAGATAGGATGCACAGAGAGGGACACGACATCACTTCCACGGTACTCCTGCCTGTACGGGCTGAATTGTGTCCCCCTAAAATTCATATGCTAAGCCCTAAGCCCTGCCCCCATCCCTCAGAATGTGACCGTATCTGGAGCTAGAGCTTGTAAAGATGTGATTTAAGATTGAAGCCCTTAAGGGGGCCCTAATCCCATCTGAGTGGTGTCCTTAGAAGGAGAGGAAATTTGCTTTTGTTTTTAAGATGGAGCCTCACTCTGTCTCTCAGGCTGGAGTGTAATCACACCATCTCTGCTCACTGCAACCTCCACCTCCCGGGTTCCAGCGTTTCTCCCACCTCGGCCTCCTGAGTAGCTGGGATGACAAGTGTGTGCCACCACACCCAGCTAATTTTTGTATTTTTAGTAGAGATCGGGTTTCACCATGTTGCCCAGGCTGGTCTGGAACTCCTGGCCTCAAGTGATCCACCCGCCTCAGCCTCCCAATGTGCTGGGATTACAGGCGTGAGCCACCCCGCCTGGCAAAAGAAGAGGAAATTTGAACATTCAAAGAGGCACCAAGGATGCACCAGCACAGAGGAAAGACCATGTGAGGACTCAGTCAGAAGACAGTCATCTGCAGGCCAAGGAGAGAGGCCTCCGGAGCAACCAGACCTGCCGCCATTTTTACCTAGAACATCCAGGCTCCAGAACTGTGAGAAAATCAAGGTCTGTTATGTAAGCCCCTCAGTCTGAATTTTGTTACAGCAGCCAAACTAATGCACGGCCAAGATGTATCAACTAAATCTAATGCAATCAGGAGAAAACACCAGACAAACCCAAACTGAGGGACATTCTGCAAAGTCATCAGGCTGTACTCAAAAATGTCAAGGGTATGAAAGACACAAGAAGATGGAAAGGCGGTCCCAGATCGGAGGAGGCCGAGACGCACACCAGCGAGACTCTCATACGGGATTGGATCCTGCAGACTCGCAAAACCACTGTACCCCTTTGCCATGAAAGGCAGGGTTAGGACAGGCAGCCGATGTTGAATAATTGATAGAGCAGGAGCACTGCCATGTGGGACAAACACCGCCACTTCAAATTCCAGCTCCCTGTCTAGCCTCCTGCATTTCACGGAAATCACTTCTAACTACAAGCAACCAGAAAGAGCAGACAAACAAAGACAGATAAGGCAGCTCGGGCACAGAGGGAGGCGGGGGGAAAGTCTCTCGGGTAACTGCCAAACTTCACCCTCATGCAATAGGCCCCAGGAAAACCGTGGACCTTAATAAGTACATTCCTGGCCGGGCACAGTGACTCATGCCTGTAATGCCAGCACTTTGGGAGGCCAAGGAGGGTGGATCACTTGAGGTCAGGAGTTCGAGACCAGCCTGACCAACATGGTGAAACCCTGTCTCTACTAAAAATACAAAACAATTAGCTGAGCATGGTGGCGTACGCCTGTAATCCCAGCTACTTGGGAGGCTGAGGCAGGAGAACTGCTTGTACCTCGTAGGTGGAGGTTGCAGCGAGCCAGGATCGTGCCACTGCACTCCAGCCTGGGCGACAGAGGAAGACTCCATCTCAAAAAAAAAAAAAAAAAAAAAAAAAAAGCACATGCCTTTCCCGTCCGGGGCACTAAGATAGGGAAGCCAAAAAGCAGACTCAGGGAATATGCTTGCAGCTGCAGAAAGATGCATGGAAACAGACACACAACTCTCCCTCCCAGATAAGCAAAACAGAGACACAGGAGCAGTCCAAGCCTCTGATAAACTCTCCCGCCCTGAATCCTTAAAAACCCTTAGTCTCTAAAACAGTGGGGCTCTGACCTAACTCCGCCAGCCGCCCCTCTCAGGTTGATTCAAAATAAACCTGTCCCTGTTGTCTGTCGAGCGCCCTTTCGTGTTCCTTTCCCCTTTAATTCTTACAGTAATGTCTGCAGATTAGATCGTTGTGTTTATACCAATGCTGGTTTCCTGAGTTTGATCATTTGTTTGTGGGGGTAATTTGTGTTTTTAGGACATGTATACTGAAGTAATAGAGGTAAAGGGGAATCCATCATTTTGCAACAACTCTCAAATGGCATGGAAGTGTGTGTGTGTGTGTGTGTGTGTGTGTGTGTGTGTCTGCACGCATGCACAGAGAGAAAGAGGGAGCTACAGCAAATGTAAAAAGTGTACATCTGAGGAATCTGAGAGGAGGCTATATGGAAATTCTGCAAATCTGAAATGATTTCAAAATTAAAAGTTTAAAACTTCCATATTGTCCCTCAGGAAAAATCCAATCCACTCCTCCTCCTGTCTGGCTCCTCTCCCTCCCCTCCTAATCCTTCCCTCGCCAGCACCCCCAGCCTGCCTGGAGTCCCTGTCCTGGACCTTCGTGTGACCTGCTTCCTCCCTCCTCCTCCAGTCCTGCTCTCCCCAGATCCCCATCGCACCATCCCTGTCCTCCTCGCCTCTTCCCACCTCTGCTCAGGACCCCATTCCTCCAAAAATACTTCCATGTCCCACACCCTCGATGCTGTGTTGAGTGCCTCTTCCCACTGTGCTCCCAGAGAGACCCCCATCCCGCCCCACCAAGCTTTCCCAGCATTTCTCTAATCACAATAGAAGTGAATTATATCGCCAAGCATTAAATCATGACCACATCTGGTGCCCATGACTTGTCTCTTTGTGTCTTCCTGTCCACCCTGCGGGCAAGGAAAGCATTATCACCCCCAGTTTACAAACAGGAAACCTGAGGCTCAGAACAGACAATGCATCTGAGTCACAGCTAAGAAAGTGGTTTGGGGCTTTGTTTTTAAAAACAACTTTTATTTTAGGTTCAGGGGTACTTATGCAGGTTCGTTATACAAGTAAACTCACATCAAGAGGGATTGTTGTGCAGATTATTTCATCACCCAGATACTAAGCCTAGCACCCAATAGTTATTATTTCTGCCCCTCTTTCTCCTATTACCCTCCACCCTCCAATAGGCCCCAGTGTGTGCTGTTCCCTTCTATGTGTCCATGTGTTCTCATCATATTAGCCCCCATTTCCAAGTGAGAACATGAGGTATTGGTTTCTGCTCCTGCATTTGTTTGCTAAGGATAATAGCCTCCAGCTCCATCCAAGTTCCTGCAAGGGACATCATCTCATTCCTTTTTATGGCTGTATAGTATTCCATGGTGTATAGGTACCACATTTTCTTTATCCAGTCTACCATTGATGGGTATTTAAGTTGATTCCATGTCTTGGCTATTGTGAATTGTTCTGCACTGAACATACGCACATATGTGTCTTTATGACAGAACAATTTCTATTCCTTTGGATACAGACCCAGTAATGTGATTGCTGGGTCACATGGTAGTTCTGTTTTCAGCTCTTTGAGGAATCACCACACCGCCTCCCACAATGGTTCAACCAATGTACAATCCCACCAGCAGCGGTTAAGCATTCTTTTTTCTCTGCAACCTCACCAGAACCGGGCTCTTAGCTACCAAGGCGCTTGCTCTCCCCTCCCAGCTGCTGCTAATTACGATAGCCATGTTTCCTAATGTTTGCTGAGTGCAAACACTGCCGGGCCCCAGGCTAATAACTTGCAGGAATTAGTGGTGACATGGGGCTGGTGGTAGTCCCTCCAGCAAGGGATGGTCAGGAAGCAGGTAAGGAGCTAACACAGCAATGCCTGGTGCTGTGATTATGGCAGATCACAGGCCATTCTTGTTGTTTCCAGGTATTTATGTCTTAGAACTGTTCTAGATATTACAGAACAACTGAGATGACAGTACAGAGAGTTCCCATACACCCCAGGTCCAGGCCGGGCGCGGTGGCTCATGCCTGTAATCCCAGCACTTTGAGACTCTGTCACTCAGGCTGGAGTGCAGTGGTGTGATCTCGGCTCACTGCAACCTCCGCCACCCAGTTTCAAGTGATTCTCCTGCCTCAGCCTCCTTAGTAGCTGGGATTCCAGGTGCTCACCACCATGCCCGTCCAATTTTTGTATTTTTAGTAGAGTATTTTACTTCCTAACTGATCTTACACAAGTACAATACATTTATTACAATTAATGAACAAACCAATGTGGACACATTATTATTAACTAAAGTCCACTTCCTTTGCTTTCACTTCCTCTTCCTGCTGCACGATCCCATCCAGATGCCACATTACATTTAGTTGTTTGGTTTTTTTTGAGACAGAGTTTGCTCTGTCACCCAGGCTGGAGTGCAGAGGCACGATCTCAGCTCACTGCCATCTCCGCCTTCTGGGTTCAAGCCTCAGCCTCCTGAGTAGCTGGGACTACAGGCACGTGCCACCATGCCTGGCTAATTTTTTGTATTTTTAGTAAAGACGTGGTTTCACCATGCTGGCCAGGCTGGTCTCGAACTCCTGACCTCGTGATCCACCCGCCTCAGCCTCCTAAAGTGCTGGGATTACAGGTGTGAGCCACCATGCGTGGCCTGTTTTTGTTATTTTTTATTAGTAATAGTCATCGTTGTAATGACCGGCTAAATCCTCAGAAGAGCCCCGGAAGGTGCTAGTGGTCTGTTTACTCACCTGCAGCCCCCATTCTGCTGCCAGCTGTGAGGGCCGTGTCTTCTGGCCTTGCTCTACCACCCCCAAGGCCCTGCCCGAGGAGCCATGACTGCACTGACCCGGCCTGGAGCTCCCAGTGGTGCCTGCTGGGGCCTCAAGGCAGGAGGGAGGTCCTGGAGAGTCGCACCATATATGTCCTCCCCACCTCCTCCCACCTCTGCTCAGGACCCCATTCCTCCAAAATACTTCCCTGTTGGGGCAGGGAGGGAATGTGGAAAGGCTGGGGTAGGAAGGAGACAGCGAAGGGTCTGAGGCCTGCAGGGCCACCTCCCACCCCGATCCCTTCCCACAGCCCACCTGCAGCCTGTTTCCCAGAAAGCTCCCTCTTCCCTTTCAAAACCACAGCTGAGGGACAGAAAGCCAGGGTGAGAAGCTACGTGCAGCTTCCTGCCTCCCTCTGCCTTTGGAGCAGGAGTTTAACCACAGTCCCTGGTGGCCAGGTGGGTGCTCCCTGAGGTGGGCCCCCTTTGCCCTTAGAGGCACCCACTTGCCACCTCCTCCATATAAGGCCTGGGCCCCGCTCTAGTGGCGATGGAATAGGGGTTGTTGTGGATGTCTGCGGTGTCACGACCTGGGGTTACCGTGTGGCCCTGGGGCTGGGTAGGCGGCTGCAGCCTGACCCTGGCCTCCCAGGCCTCTGGCACAGCTATGACTATGGGATCAAGGGAATGCAGCTGCTGGTGTTCCCCATGCCAGGCCAGACTCTCCGCTTCAAGGTGGTGGGTGAGTGCTGGCAGAGTCCCAGCCCCTGCCTCCCTGGCCACAGGCTGACACCAGGAGGGAGCTGGGACCCTTCCCCTGGAAAAGGAGCAAGAACAGAGACCTCCCTCCAGCCTGGGGGTGGCCAGCCCCCAACTCCCTCACCACAGAAAATGGCAAGGAGGAAAATCATCACCCAGGGGAGCTTCTCCCACGTTAGTGTGCATGGGAATCACCTGGCCGTCTTGTAGAAATTCGGGTTATGATTCAGTCGGCATGGGGCAGGACCAAGGCTCTGCTTTTCTTTTTTTGTTTTTTGAAATGGAGTCACTTCTTTCACTCTGTCACCCAGGCTGGAGTGCAGTGGTGTGATCTTGGCTCACTGCAACCTCTGCCACCCAATTCAAGCAATTCTCCTGCCTAAACCTCTTTAGTAGCTGGGATTACAGGCGTGCATCACCATGCCTGGCTACTTTTTGTATTTTTAGTAGAAACGGGGTTTCCCCATATTGGCCAGGCTGGTTTCGAACTCCTGATCTCATGTGATCCACCTGCCTCAGCCTCCCAAAGTGCTGGGATTATAGGCATGAGCCACTGAGCCTGGCCTAGGCTCTGCACTTCTAACCACACTCAGTCGATATTGTGGCTGAGGGTCCATAAACCACTTTCACCAGCGGGACCCTGGTGTGGCCTGGTGTGGGTTTGAAATTGGGGTTTGGATGTGCAACTTCTACACGGTGTGATCTTGGACAGCTGACCTGACCTCTCTGAGCCTCTGCTTCCTCTTCTGCAAGATGCGGAAGACGAACCTGGCCATATTCATGGAACAAGGGCATGGGGGCGTGCCCACACCCAGAGAGTGCCCAGGCTGTTCTGGGCTAACAAGGGGGGTGAATACCTAGGAGGTATCTCTGAGTGACTGCAGCAGCCAGTTAAGCTGGCAAATGGGCTCAGGTCTTTCTACAAAGTCCATGATTCGAAACCTCCTTCTGCCCCTCATTGTGTGCACCTGAGAAAGCTCACACACCCTCCCTACCTCAGCTGCCTCTGCCACAGGATGTGAATAACTAAGCTTAAGAGAAGTGATGTGAGGCCGGGTGCGGTGGCTCACGCCTGTAATCCCAGCACTTTGGGAGGCTGTGGCAGGTGGATCATAAGATCAAGAGATAGGACCATGCTGGCCAACATGGTAAAACCCCATTTCTACTAAAAATACAAAAAATTAGCCAGGTATGGTGGCAGGCACCTGTAATCCCAGCTACTCATGAGGCTGAGGCAGGAGAATCACTTGAACCTGGGAGGCAGAGGTTGCGGTGAGCCAAGATCACGCCACTGTACTCCAGCCTGGCAACAGAGCGAGACTCCATCTCAAAAAAAAAAAAAAAAAAAGGCGATGTAAAATACTCAGCCCAGTGCCTGAGACCCTATATATCCCTTCTCCATCTCATCTTCATGGCTGCCTGCTGCTGTGTGCTATGAGCAGGGAACCCTAGCTAGAAAGATCTTAGGACCCCCCCATCCCCTTACAGCTGTGAAAGCTGAGAGCAGAGAGGGGAGGGGCTTGCCCAAGACCACACAACAAGCTAATAGGAAAGCTAAGGCAAGAAGCAGGTCTCCTGCCCGCTGAGTGGGAACGCCTTCCGAGACCCCCAGCAGCCTCTCCCTGTACCCTTCAGCATACCTGGCCCCTCCCCTTCCCCACTGCAGATGAATTTGGGAACCGATTTGATGTGAACAACTGATCCATCTGCTACCATTGGGTCACCTCCAGGCCTCAGGAGCAGTCTTCTCGGCTGATTACAGAGGCTGCCACGTGCTGGAGAAGGTAGGGTTCTTCATGCTCTGGCACAGGAGCAAGCTTGTCCTAGTATCGTGTCAGGCTGGAGAAGGCCCCTCATGGGCCAGAAAGGAACCAGAGCCCAAGATCTGTTGAGTTGGTGGGTGAGGGAAACTAAGTCCTGGAAGGAACTTTCTGGGATCCACCATGAATCCAGCTCTCTGCCTAACGGCCAGCTCAGCTCTCAGGGGCCGTCCTCTGCCCGGGATGCTAGGTGGCCTCACCTTGCTGCTCTTTGGCCTCTCACCTGCAGGATGGGCGTTTCCACTTAAGGGTATTCATGGAGGCTGTGCTGCCCAATGGTCGTGTGGATGTAGCACAAGACGCTACTCTGATCTGTCCCAAACCTGACCACCCCTGGACTCTGGACTCCCAGCTGGCACCACCCGCCATGTTCTCTGTCTTGACCGCACAAACCCTTCCCTTCCGCCCCACCTCTGGCCAGACCTCCCCAGGCTCTGGCCACGCTTTTCCCAGCCCACGGGACCCAGGGCACAGCTCTGCCCACCCAACCCCTGCTTTACCATCCCCTGGACCTAGACCTGCCCTCGCCACCCTGGCTCAACCCCACTGGGGCCCCATGGAACGCTGGGATGTGAACAAATTAGATTACGTAGGTATGCAGGACATCTGAATGTTCGTACCTTCTGTCTGGGGCCTTCTGGAGTACGGCGTGGCCCAAGAGCCTTTTACTGGGCTCTAAGAAGGCATTTCTTTCTTTTTTTCTTTTTTTAGAGAAAGATGATTCTTCTATTCCTTTGTAGTATTTGGAAAAACAGCTTTAAACATGTACAAGTATACTAAAGCTAGAAGAGGTCTTGCGAATTTATTTCTGCCTAACTTTAGGCAGAAACTCACTAAAACCGTTGCCAGGAACACCCAGTTCTCAAAAAATACTCTCTTGAGATTTCAGTAATATGCACTTTTCAGGGAGAACATTTAGTGTGCTGGTTAAGAGCACAAACTCTGGGCCAGGTACAGTGGCTCACACCTATAATCCCAGCACTTTGGGAGGCCAAGGCAGGTGGACCCAAGGTCAGGAGTTTGAGACCAGCCTGGCCAACATGGCAAAACCCTGTCTCCACTAAAAATACAAGAAATTAGCCAGGCGTGGTGGCAGACGCCTGTAATTCCAGCTACTCTGGAGGCTGAGGCAGGAGAATAGCTTGAACCCAGGAGGTAGAGGTTACAGTGAGCCAAGATTGCACCACTGCACTCCAGCCTGGGCAATAACAGTGAAACTCCAAAAAACAAAAGCAAAAGGCACAAACTCTGGAGCAGGGTCCCAAGATTCAATCCCAGGGCCACGATTTGCAAACTGTGTGCCTTTAGCCTCATCACTCTGTCCCGACCCTAGGTACCCACCTAAGCCAGGAGCAGTGCCAGGTGGCCTCGGGGCACCTCCCCTGCCTCGTGGGAAGAACTGCAAAGGAAGCCTGTCAGCAGGCTGGCTGCTGCTATGACAACACCACAGAGGTTCCCTGTTACTATGGCAACACAGGTACAACCTCCTACACCAGCACCATCCTGGTCCCCTGGATTCTGAAGCAGAAGGACAGCTGTCTCCCCCAGCTGGTGGAAGCTGCTTCCCATCCTCCTCCTGGAGAGCCCAACTCCCAGAGCAGATGGCAGAAGAGACCTTTAGATGGGGCAATCACATGTCCCAGCTGGCCTTATAACAACTGTCCCGGGTAACTGTTAATAGATCTACCTTTACACACATCTGTACTTTCAGATCTAAAACACCCTGGTTTGGATGACAGATTCCATGGTGAGGCTACTTTTAGAGTATAGTTCAACCCATTTGTCTCATGGATGAGACAGTCTGTAAAGGTTTGCCGGGGCCAGCACCGGCCTAAGTGGAGAGTAAGTGTCTAGACCCCCAGGCCAGCACTTAAAGCCTCGCTCTCATCCAGCCATCCCATCTCTGTGCTGGGTGGACACCAAATCCCAAGGCCCTCATCTGCCTTTGTCCCAGATACTGTCTAGTGCTTCAGAGATGGCTACTTCATCCTTGTGGTATCACAAGAAATAGCCTTGATACACAGGATCACACTGGCCAACGTCTGCCTGGCCTACGCCCCCGCCAGCAGCTCCCCGACACAGGACACGGATGCTTTCGTGGTCTTCCAGTTCCCTCTCACCCATTGTGGAACTACAGTGCAGGTAGGAGTCGGGACCACAGGCTGAGGCCTGGTGCCCCCAAGGCCTCACCCAGCTGTCTCTTCCCACAGGTGGCTGGCGACCAGCTCATCTATGAGAACCGGCTGGTGGCCAGCATTCACATCTGAAAGGGGCCACAGGGTTCCATCAGGCAGGACAGCACCTTCCAGTGAGGGCGGCCCTCCTCCAACAGGCGTGAGTGGGGGCTAGGGTGTCGGGGCACAGGAGAGCTCAGAACAGTTTTCGGAGCCATCTGGGTCCAAACCCAGGTTCTGCTGTTACCTGGTTATGTGACCTTAGGCAAGGTCCCCACCTCTTCCCAGCCTCCCCTGCGGGGCAGGGGAAACTCCCTCTCTCAGGGCAGACGTGTTAAGTGGGGACCTTCCATGCCTGGCCTGCAGGGCTCCGCTAGAAGCCCATGGCCAGTCCTGAGAGAGCTGGAGTTCTGAGACAGCCCTGTCTTGGTCTCTCCAAGAACTAAGCTCAGAGCAACTAAAAGCATCCCCCTTCCAGGTCCCAGGAAGAGGCTGAGGTTATGGCTGTTGCCCCTCCTAATGTCAGGTTAAGAAGCCACAGATGAAGCTGAAGATACGTTGGGCTGAAGCTGTCTGAGGATGTGGTGGGAGAGGAACCGGGCAGGGGAGGAACCGGGCAGGGGAGGAACCCCTCATTGTTAGGGGCCTCCGGGACCTGCTGATTCAAGAGGCAAAAACCAAGCCAGGTGCTCAGGATGCCAGTGGGGGTGACCCGAGGGAATGTGTCCGTCACACCTGGCTCTGAACCTGTGTGACCAGGTGCAAAGCACCTAACCTCAGCCCGTTCACCCTGTGGGACAGGGCCAATGCATTAGCCGTGACTTGGGGAAATGCTGTGCTCGATGCTGCGTGGATGCCCAGGCACCTCCTTCGCCCTTCCCTCCCTACCGTGAGGGTTGGGGAGCAGGGGACTGCATCACAGGTCAAATGTGTTTGGCTTTAAAGCTCTAAGTACCACGGAGGTGACAGCTCACGCCTATGATCCCAGTGCTTTGAGAGGCCTAGGTGGGATAATTGCCAGAAGTTTGAGACCAGACTGGGCAACACAGTGAGATCCCATCTCTATTTTTATTTTTTAAATTTTTAATTAAAAAAAAAATTCCTAAGTTCTTATGGCCAAGTGGTGGGGGACAAGTCTGGGTCATGCCCTAGACTCTCTGGTGTAAGAGCTATGGGAGTCAGCCAGAGGTCAGCACAGCCACTAGGGATTCCTAGAGGGAGGCAGAGGTCAGGGGAAAACAGCTGTAGCCGGCAGAACTAGGCCAGAGGGCTCCTCAGAAACAAGGCCTCCAGAACAGGGACAAGCCACTTATACCTACTTAGCATCTCCTTGGTGCCAGACCTCTGGGGTACTGGGAGGGTGAGGGCCCCAGCAGAGTGTGGAAGAGCGGCCACCAGGCCCTTAGGCTAGTGAGGAAGATGCTAGACATTGTGGCCCTTAGGCTGTGGCAGACCAGCTGCAACTACAAGGACAATGAAGACACAGGACAATGAAGATGACATTATCTTTGATCTCATTGTCTCAGAGCCCTCAGAGGGAAGCAGTCATGGCCATTTTACAAATGAGGACACTGAGTTTTAGGTTAAAAAGACTTGCTTGTGATCCCAAAGCCTGTAAATGCTCAGAAGACTAAAACCCAGGTCTGTCGGGAGGTAGAGTGCCTAGACCCACCTGCAGGCTTGACTGTCAGGCTCCAGGAGCCTCAAATGGCATGGCAGGCAGCTGTGGGTAGCCAGGGCAGACCCAACAAGGTGCCAGCCCCCCAAGGACCCATCTCCATCCTGCCATATTCTCCCACCAGGTGCAGGGCCTGGCATAACAGGCTTGAACCATCCCAGGGAGACTGGATGGGCAGAGGATGGGGCAGGGTGAGCTTCCTGAGCCTGCCTTGGAAATGCTGAGCGTTGCTTACGTAGCATCCGTCTGCCTTGCTGGACAGTACCCTGTTTGTTGCACCCAGAGTCGATACCTAGTTTTTAACATGAACAGGATGCTCTGATTCTGTCTTCTCCCCCACCCTCATGCACTTCAGGCTTCATGTGCGCTGTGTCTTCAACGCCAGTGACTTCCTGCCCATTCAGGCATCCATCTTCCCACCCCCGTTGCCTGCCCCTGTGACCCAGCCTGGCCCCCTGCAGCTTGAGCTGTGGATCGCCAAGGGTATGCTATGCTATCCTTGCGCTCTTCAGGCCCCCACTTCTCTGACGCACAGCCCACCCTGGCTCATGAGTCGCTCTCCTTGCAGGTGAGATCTTCAGCTCCTACTACGGGGAGGATGACTATCCCATTGTGAGGCTGCTCCGAGAACCAGTCTACGTGGAGGTCCGGCTTCTGCAGAGGACAGACCCCAAGCTGGTCCTGCTGCTGCACCAATGCTGGGGTGGTCCCAGTGCCAACCCCTTCCAGCAGCCCCAGTGGCCCATCGTGTCAGATGGGTTAGTGCCCCCAGGCTCCCCCACCTGCTCTGCCTCCTATAAACAGCCCCTCTGACTTCTCTTCTTCTCAGATGCCCTTTCGAGGGTGACAGCTACAGAACCCAAATGGTAGCCCTTGGACAGGGCCACACTTTTCCAGTCTCACTACCAGTGATTCACTGTTGCCACCTTTGCCCTCTTGGACTCGGGCTCCCAGAGACCCCTCCGAGGACCGGTAAGAAGCCCCGGCTGCCGCATGCCTGGCCCCATGTTAGGTGGGAAGGAGCTGGTCACCAAACCCCTCTGGCCCCTTGTAAGCTTACGTGGACAAAGTTCCGGGGATGGAGCTTGACTTCTACCAGGTGTCATGGAAAGCAGCTGGCTTTGCGTCAGCAACAGGTAACCAACCCGTGAACGCCACCAGGAGGAAGGAAAATGCTGCCTGCGCTGCAATCAGCCCGAAATCTGAACTCTGGTCGTGGTGTTCTAGGGTAGCCTCACCTCACTTCTGATTCCAGAAATGATAATGTCTTCCACGTAATTCTGCTTTGAATTTTCTTTAACTCAGCAACTTCTCCAGAAGGTAAAAGTAGATAAGGTATATTTAGGTTTTCTGTGTAATACACAGATGGCCCCAGAGGCGACAGATGCCCTGTAACTCCTGTACTGTTGAACAACATACCTTTCACATCGCATACACAAATCTCTGGATGCTTAAATCACTGTCTGTTATGATGTCACATGTAGACTGATTTCACTGGTAAGCACTGGTTAGTTAGGGTGGCTTCATTCTCGTCTCTGCTGAGTGCTGCCTTCTGATCCAAGACATACTGACCTGCCTGGATGAGGGACACCCATGGGTAAGGCCTCCTGGGTGCTGGGTCAGGTCAGCTCCTCCTGCTTCTGCTCCATAGGGCACTGCCCCTGCCATGGTGTATCTGGTCTCCAGGGGTCACAAAGGGAGGCAAATATCTACATTCCTGCTGCCCAGTGAAGCACCACCCTCCGGGACTTGCTGGCTCCCTCAGTAGGGCAGGTGGAAGGGAGCAATCCAGCCCGCCCAGGGGCTGTGCAGCCACAGGCAGCATTGGTGGAGCAAGCCTGCCAAGGGCTGGGGTTCCACAAAGTGCGGTTGCCCCACCTGCAGGGCACGCCACTGCAGACTTGGACCTTGGGGAGGAAGAAAGGTGTGGATTTCAAATTGAGAAGGAAGACATTCAGCTCCGCACTCCCTCAGCATGGGTGGCAGTCATGGTCTTGGTCTGCATGCTCAGATTTCCCCCTGCCTGGTCAGCAACCTAGACAGGGCCCAGCTGGGGAATCCCATGTCCCTGCCTCTGTGCTTCCTGCCCTATGGCACTGAGCCAGCCACTCTGATGTTCTCCTTCCACCACGTGACTTCTTCTGCAGCGCCTCTGCCTGCCACACCTCAGCGCTGGAGACTTGCTCCACCGCGTGCCGCCCTGGGACAGCAAGTGAGTCTGGGGTGTGAGTGGATTCATTCGTCCTCAGGCCTATGTGTGGCTTTGGGGTCACAGGGGCTGGAGACCAGCCCAAGACTTCATTCTTCCCCTGGGCCGAACAGCAACAGTCCTCAGGTCACCGTAATGACATGCCAGGCCCCAGGACATGGTGAGCTCTCTGGGGCCAGTGGGCATTGAGGATTCTTATGGGCAGGAGCCCACAGGTATGAGGGCTTCTGGGTGGGCCCCTCAGGCCCTACCAGCTCCCACACCCCCAAGACTGTGCTGACAAAACGGGATGCTCCAGCCATAGCTGAGGGCAAGAGATGGTGTAACTGCAGTCAGTGGGGAACTAAGTGAAGACACAGTCCACCTTACCTGCAGAAAGGCAGCTTTAGCTCTGCCCAGTGTGATACAAAGATCTGGGGTGGAGGAGAGTGCTGGAGGGGCCTCACCCAGCCCTACCTCTCCCTTCTCTCTGACAGATTCCAATGGGAACTCTAGCCTGAGGCCTCTCCTTTGGGTGGTCCTTTCGCTGCCAGCGGTTGCCCTGGTCGTTGGGTTTGGTGTCTTTGTGAGCCTGAGCCAGAAGCTCTGGGAAAGCAACAGTGAATGGGCTCAATAAACAATCCTTTCAAACTCACTGAAAGCAGTTGTGGAGAAGTTATTCGTGACAACTAGAACAGAACCACTTCTCATGTGAAAAACTTCCTCCAAGTCCGCTCTGTTCTTCCAGAACTGTGATGTCAATTACAAATACTTCATATATGCCACACCCTGCACAGAGGCCAACGTCCCCCAAGGCTCAACTCAGGAGACTCAGCCTCTCTGCAAGGAATGGTGGCATTTCAGGCATAGCAAAAGGGACAAAGATACTGGAGGGTAAGGCCTTGGCAGTAAGAACAGCAACAGCTGGGAACTGGGCCCCTGGCAGGAATGAATGGCTTGTGAAGTCTTGTCACCTCCCCACAGATACAGGAGTTCTGACGAGGACACCCTCAAAGCACCCTGAGCAGTTGCGCAGGGCGGATAAGCAGAGCTCTACGGCTGAGTTGAAGGAGCCCTTTACAGACCCCCTGAGCTGCCAGCCTACAGCGACAGGTTGCATTTATCACCAGCCTCCTAACCCCTCCCCTGGCCTCCCAAGACTAGTCCATGCAAGAAGGGTTGGTACCTGAGGAATGGCAGCCTGCTGGCCCTGACCTGCCTGCCACTGTGGGCATGGCCACCAGACAGGTCCGTGCCAGCGCTGGCTATGCCGCTGAGCCCTGTTTTTCCATGTGGCATGGGCCTTCATCTCTGACTTGGCAGCAAAGCCCTTTCCAGACAGACATGTGGATCCTCTGGGTGGAGGGATGGGCAAAGCGCTGGGGTTCAGCCTCAAGGGGACAGGGAGAAGAATCTGGTAGGGAAGCCTGACCTTGGTTTCAAACACCTTTCTGGGCCTCAGAGCATGAGCTTAGAGAGCTGGTACAAGGGGAGCAAAGGTGCTCCAGTCAGGCCTGTGGCCTCAATACTGCGTGCACCCCCTACTCCCCCGGCTCTGGGCTACTCAGCCTTTCCTGTCTTCAGGATACTGGTCAAGTATGTGGACTCCAGAGCTGGCTTCTTACTAGCTGTGTGATATTCAGTGAACTTCCCTGGGCCTCAGACTTCTCATCTGTAAAATGAGGTTAAAGTCTATTCCCACAGAAGTATTGGATAAAATGAGTTCATAGATAAGAATGCTTAGAATAGTACGTAACAGCCAACAGTAACTGGGTGCTATTAACTAACTAGAACTTCATTTCCTCTTGCCCAAGCCTAATGCTTACCTCGTTTTTGTTGTCAATGTTTTGGTTTGGTTTTGTATGCACAAGTTTACATGCCAATGTGAACAGGGGCTCGAGGAAACTGCTGTCTTTGGCTTCTCTGGCTAGAAGGAGAACATAAGAGGGGGTAAGCCCAAACACTTGCCATGGCAACTAAGTGGCTTCCTCTCTCTGGGCCTGTCTTCCCATCTATGGCTAGCAATGGCCAGTCTTGCCCTGCCCGGCTTCCTGGCCTGCACAGGGGGACACAGGATATATTCTGCAGCGTCATTGTGACTTATGTGAGGATTCTTAGCTTGGCTGGTTGGAGGAGCCAAGCTGACTTGCTCTTAGTGGCCTGGGTTCTGGTTCCTTCCAGCATCACCAATTCCTCCTTCCCCTCCCTCCATCATACAAACTCATGTAAGGATTTCAAACTTCAGAGGTACCAATTGAAACAACACTGTGTAACTGAATTTTCTCTTTAACACAAGGGTAGGTGTCTTGTGTCAGTTCTTATCATTTCAAATAGATGTCTTCTCTAAACTGTGGTTGAACTATGACATTTGATCTGTTGATGGGGACCATCTGGGTTAAGGATGACAAGCGTTGAACACAATTAAGTATGTAGTTCTTTGTATATTTTCTCGAAAGACAGTCTTAGCACTGCTGGGTCAAGACCACACTTCTTATGACTGTGGGGCTCTAGGACTGTCCGAGTGTCTCCCCATGCAGCCCCACCGTATGGCCTTGCCACGACAGGCCAGTAACATGCTCAATATTTACCTATCTGAGCAGCATAAGGTAAACGGCATGACTTTTTGAAGAGGCTCTTTTTGATTAGAAGCCAAGCATCTTTCTAGCCACTTGTACTGCATAAGTTACCCTTCATGTGTTTTATCTATTCTCTACTCTCTTATCTGTAAAAACCTTTTGTAAGGCTTATTGTCGAGTTTAAAATTAGGAAACTGAGGCCAGTATAAGGAAAACTAAATTCCAGTTTATTCAGCTCCCGGGCAAGGTTCTGTGGTCCCGGGGGAGGGAGAGAGAGAGGGGCCAGAGAAGTCGTGCCCGGCCGTTCTGGGCGTGGGGTTTTATAGGGGGTTAGGGCAATAGATTGGTCAGTGAGGAAACAAAGCATGGGCAACTGCATTGGTCATAGAGAGACTGGACCTGGACTTGGCAAACTGCCATTGGTAGCCCAGTGGGGCTATCAATAGGTGGGCAGGAGAAAGTAATAGATTGATCGGTGAGGAAACAAAACATGGGCACCTGTATTGGCCAGAGAGAGAGACTGGACCCGGACTTGGCGAGCTGCCATTGGTCAGGCTCTCGGCGGGATTTTTGAATTTTGGGCTGACAGCATAATTTAGTGCTGAGGGTGGGGCTAGGGGTGGAATGCAG
>CAUYLG010069300.1:0-13548 GCA_963573385.1 Cacajao melanocephalus | reverse complement strand
TGTGGCTGTCTCCTGGGGAACTGATCAGGGGCTGGTTTTATAGGAATTATCCAGTCATATGATTATTATTATTTTTGAGACTGAGTCTTGCTCTGTTGCCCAGGTTGGAGTGCAGTGGCGTGATCTTGACTCACTGCAACCTCCGCCTCCTGGGTTCAAGCAATTCTCTTGCCTCAGCCTCCCAAGTAGTTGGGATTACAGGCATGTACCACCACGCCCGACTAATTTTTGTATTTGTAGTAGAGAGGGTGTTTCACCATGTTGGCCAGGCCGGTCTGTTGACCTCAGGTGATCCGCCCTCCTCAGCCTCCCAAAATGCTGCGATTACAGGTGTGAGGCATAGCCCTCGGCCTTCCAGTTGTATTCTTGACAGATGGTTTTCCGTGAAGTTGTGGGCACTTCCCAGGGTCACAATTAAATGGTTAAATGAGTTACGATTGCATAATGATTGTGGGTACCTCCCAGGGTCTCAATGAAAAAGGGACTTGGCTTCGGACAAAGACAGAATAATGCAAATCTTCACTTTTGGTTTAGAGAATCTGAAACCTGTGGTGGAGAATACAGAAAAGAAGGAAGTAGAATGAGTCCCCCCCACCCCCTTCCTTTTTGTCTCTCCTCTGGAGAGAGAAGGGATTAGGAGGCCTCCTGGAAAGGAGTCCCTTTCCTGTGATCAAACTCTCCCCTTCCCTCCCCCAGAGCAATTACCGAGCCTCTGGCCTGGAACCTTCCTCACAGGCCTGGAGGAGACACCATTCTGCGGACAATGGGGGGAAGGAAAGGAAAGTGATGCGGCTGCCAGCGGTGCGGATGACTTCCTGATGCCAGACTTGCTTGCGCATTCAAAGTCCCTCCTCGGAGGTCCCCTGGTAGGCCCTGGAGATAGGATGTGCTTTCACTCTCTACAGCCAATTGTCTAGGAAAGAAAGTTCCAGACTTTCTAAGGCAGGGAAGGGCCCTCTGACTGTGAATTTGTTTGGAAATTTGAAAGAAAAGAGAGTCTTATCCCAGGAAGTATTCTTTTTCTTTCCCCCTGGATTTGACAGGCCAGGCAACAGCAATTATCCAAACCACTGCTCTGCACCAAGAGGCAAACCACAGGAAAAAGAAATCCAAACAAGCAAGGAGCGTAGAAGTCCCCCAAAGCATGCCTTCTTGTTTTTCTCAGAGGACAGTCTTTTCATTCATGTTTTACAGATTGGTCCAGCAAATGTAGTTCTTCTAGTTTCCTATCTAGATAAGCAGGATATTAGGGGGAATAGGAGAGGCCTGCAAAAAGCTATGATAGCCAGGGTGGAGTTAGGATAGGAGAAACTGAAAAAAGGGGAGGTATGTGCTCAAACACCTTCATTGCCCTTGGGGACCCTTAACATGCTTAGTTTCTGTTTTGTTTTTTGAGACGGGAGTCTTGCTCTGTCACCCAGGCTGGAGTGCAATGGCAAGATCTCAGCTCACTGCAACCTCCACCTCCTGGGTTCAAGTGATTCTCCTGCCTCAGCCTCTCAAGTAGCTGGGATTACAGGCGCCCACCGCTATGCGAGGCTAATTTTTTTTTTTTTTATTTTTTGTAGAGACAGGGTTTCACCATGTTAATCAGGCTGGTCTCGAGCTCTTGACCTCAGGTGATCTGGCCACCTTGGCCTCCCAAAGTAGTGGGATTACAGGCGTGAGCCACCTCGCCCAGCCGACATGCTTAGTTTCTTATGAGAATACAGAAGGCCCATGTTTCAGTAGGCCTGAAAAATATTAATCTAGCCCAATACGACAGTCTGCTAATTATATGACTGGGCCTGCTCAGAAGATCAAGGCAATGATACTACATTCAGAGTACTCAGTTGAGGAAGATGAAGCAGTGCAATGCATCCTGACTTTCATCATTTATTCCTCATTTGGAGAGACAACAGAGCTGAGATAGACATGTTAGAGACGGCTAGATTGATTGATGTATTGGTTGAATGAATGGCCTGCTTGAGGCAGTAGGAACACTGAAGGAACATTTTAAAATCGGCTGGTATAGGTCAGGAACTGCACAGGTTGCTGCAAATAGGTAGATGAAAAGACATTGATATGGTTTGGTGTGTCCCTACCTAAAGTTCACCTTGAATTGTAATAATCCCCACATGTCAAGCCTGGAACCAGATGGAGATAATTGAATCATGGCAGTGGTTTCCCCTATGCTGTTCTCGTGGTAGTGAATAACTTTCGTGAGAGCTGATGGTTTTATAAATGGGAGTTTTCTGCACAAGCACTCTTGCCTGCCGCCATGTAAGATGTGACTTTGCTCCTCTTTTGCCTTCTGCCATGATTGTGAGGCCTCTCCAGCCATCTGAAACCATGAGTCAATTAAGCCTCTTTCCTTTATGAATTATCCAGTCTCAGGTATGTCTTTAGTAGCAGCGTGAGAATAGATTAATATAGACATGGACCTTGCCTGCAGGGAGTTTGCACTGTAGTGGCGGCGAGAGCTCATGTGATCCATCCACATTAAGATAGAAGAGTGAGCTCAGGCAGAGGAACACAGAGCCAGGATGGTTCACGCACTGAATCTGGCCTTGCCCTTACTTTCTCCAGGAGCACTGGCTGGGTCCCTCTCCTCCCTAATCCTCCCTTTCCTCATGCGTGAAGTGAAGATCAAGAAAGTTCTACACTCAGAGGTCTCTTGTAAAGATTAAATGAGAAGAGGCATGGAAACTGCCTTTGCCCACAGCCTGGCATATACTGATGTCTGCTGATACTCTTATTTTTATGTTCCTTCATATTCCAAATTTGCCCCAGGGAGAATTCCAGGACAGCTTTGGAGAGGAAGTGATCTTTGAATCGAGTCTTGAAATCACCCTACAAGGTACAAAGGAGGTGACATCAGATGTGTTCCCATAATCATCATCTTCTTTCTTTCTTTATTTTTTTGAGACAGAGTCTCACTCTGTTGCCCAGGCTGGAGTGCAGCGGGGCAGTCTTGGCTCACTGCAACCTCTGCCTCCTGCTTTCAAAGTATACTCCTGCCTCAGCCTCCCAAATAGCTGGGATTACAGGCGCCTGCCACCACGTCTGGCTAATTTTTGTAATTTTAGTAGAGATGGGGTTTCACCATGTTGGCCAGGCTGGTCTCAAACTCCTGACCTCAAGAATCCACCTGCCTCAGCCTTGCAAAGTGCTGAGATTACAGGCGTGAGCCACTGCATCCAGCCCAAATCTTCTCAGTTCTAAATGGCTGTGATTAAAAACTGCATTGACAATTAATTTGTTTATGGAATGCCAGTTATCTGATGATGGTGAACAAATGCAACTTGACTGTATAATACTTATTTTGGTTTTGGACCAAGGTCACCATTAAAGATGCCAAGTTGTTGTTCAAGGAAACAGCTCATGTCGTGGAATTGCATCTCATTTGCAGTTGGTTCTCTCTGAAAAGTTAGTGCTGTGGGAGAAATGATGTTTAGTCAGAATCATCAGTGAAACTCATTCCTCGAATCATCCCAAAATAGAATGAACGGAGTGGTATTTATCTGCCACGTTGAGAAACATTCACCATATCTCAGTCAGCTCCCCTCAGCCAGTTAGTCCTTTATGGTTGAAAAAGGTGCCATATCCTTGGTTGGGCGTCCAATAAAATATCGTTATTTAGGGGCTACCTGGATGGAAAATCCATATTCTTAAAGGTTAGATCACCATGAGGATGTTGAGAAATGGCACACAGGGGCTGGGTGCGGGGTGGCTCACCCTTGTAATCCCAGCACTTTGGGAGGTCGAGGTGGGTGGATCACTTGAGGTCAGGAGTTCAAGACCAGCCCAGCCAACATGGTGAAACGCCATCTCTCCTAAAAATACAAAAATTAGCCAGGCGTGGTGGCGTGCGCCTGTAATCTTAGCTGCTAGCGAGGCTGAAGCAGGAGAATCGCTGGAACCCAGGAGGCAGAGGTTGCAGTGAGGTGAGATCGTGCCACTGCACTCCAGCTTGGGTGACAGAGTGAGACTGTCTCAAAAAAACAAAAACAAAAAACAAAACAACAACAAAAAACAAAGAAATGGCACACAGGAATTGGGACTCAGTGAGTAGGTTTGGGTCTCCTGGCTCAGGCTCAAGTCCACAGTGTGGGCGAAGTAGTACCCACGCTATTTAAATTATTTTTATTTCACTACCTGCATCCCCTCAGCAAGTATAGTTTAATGCACCTGAGTAATATGCTTACGTGTTAGGATTCCTCCATGTGCTCCTGCTGGTGATCTGATTTTAAATGTGAACGTGCCATTGCTAGGAGTTTTTGTTCTATGTGTTATTCTGTGTGGAAAATTTCTTAAATGGAATTACTGAAGTATTCTTATTTATCCTCTGGCACTTTATCAACGGCAGCAAATATTCATTCATTATTATTGTTTGGAGGGCAGAATTATTTTATATTCCTTAATTAAAAGTGGCTTTGACTTTTTCAAATATAGAGGGAAGTTGATAATTTAGTGCTGTATGATAGGACCTTTAGTTGGTCTGAATGTCACATAATCGTGCAAATTGCTGTTAAAGTATATTATTACTTGCTTTCTAAGAGGTAGAGGGACTTAGTTTTCCTGGGATTGCATAATTATTGGTTCACTAGAACTACAGGCACATTAAAAGAATGGTTAGATACTATCTAGTTCACTTTTCTTCCAGTGCAGGGAACGTTCTACAAGGTTCCGAACAGATATAATAGCTCATAAAAGCAGTGCCCAGTGATTGAATTCTTCCTATCAAACAATGTGAAAAACGTTAGTAGAGGTGGTGTCTTGGTCTGCTTTTGCTGCTGTAACAGAATACCCGAGACTGAGTAATTTTTTTTTTTTTTTTTTTTTTGAGACAGAGTCTTGCTCTGTTGCCGAGGCTGGAGTGCAGTAGCGTAATCTTGGCTCAGTGCAACCTCTGCCTCCTGGATTCAAGCGGCTTTCCCGCTTCAGCCTCCTGAGTAGCTGGGATTACAGGCACCCTCCATCATGCCTGGCTAATTTTTGTATTTTTGTAGAGACAGGGTTTCACTATGTTGGCCAGGCTGGTCTTGAACTCCTGACCTCAGGTGATCCGCCCGCCTCATCCTCCCAAAGTGCTGGTATTACAGGTGTGAGCCACTTTGCCTGGCCTGGAGACTGAGTAATTCATAATGAGCAGAAATTCACTGGCTTACAGTTCTGGAGGCTGGGAAGTCCAATGTCAGGGTGCCAGCATCTGGCCAGGGCCTTCTTGCTGTATCATCCCATGGCAGAAGTACAGAAGGGTAAAGAGAGAGGGCTGAACTTTCCCTTTTATAATGGTACCAACAACACCCATGAGGGTGGAGTCCTAATGGCCTAATCACCTTTCAGAGATCCCATCTCTTAATACTGTTACAATGGCAATTACATTTCAATGTGAGTTTTGGAGGGGACAAATATACAAACCATAGCAGGTGGCAAGAAGTATTAAACTACTAGGTCCTTGACGTTGTGTTTTGTACTGGGGTATATTTCTTCCAACAATCCTAAGAAGCATTCTAGTAGAGATAGCACTATATATCATACCCATTTGCAGGTGGAAATGCACAGAGATTCAGGAATGTTCACCTAGAAACAGAAGATTTGTCTAATGATCTTCTATGATCAGTGTCCAATGAGTGTGACATTGTTTAGCAGATGCTCCCTGCAGTCTTTTGTCTAATCCAAAAGCCAATGATCTGTTTTTCTTGACTCTTTTTGATTTGTGTTTCTAAATGTGTTGATATACTGCACCACTGGTGTGCAGGATGATTTTAGATGTTGCACAGATGAATAGTTAATAGTCATCTATTTTAATATGTTTTAGGAAAAAGCCCATAAAACAGTGAAACCCATTAAAACCCCATGCTTTCTTGGATAGTATTACATAGGGTGAAGCTAATTTCATTTAAGTAAAAAATATGCAGGTCAATTTACATAAAACTATTAATTACATAATAGTATAAATTGTTTGTGGCTACAGCAAGAATGATGGTACTTGAATGTCCACATTAATTTAAATGACATATGTGTTCATAGATACCATTTCATTTTAACATGGTTCTGTTGGTCAGAGCAGTCTTATGATGGGGTGGTCTCTGTACCTCACCTTGTGCCCACTGGCTCTGCTTGTTTCCTCTGGGGTCACATGTAGGGAGCTATGTATGTCTTTCTCATTCCCTTCTCTGGGTTAAATGTCCCCAGCTATTTGATCTGTTCGCTGCGTGCCTTGGCCATTCGTGCCCCGGTCTTCCCCCACCTGCAGTCTCTATTCTAAAATGTGGGCCTCCCACATGAGGTCCAGATCCTCCTGAAATCCCTGGAGGTGCGGCTGCTGTGATGGCGACCTTGTTTAGCAGGTGCTCCCTGGAATCCATCCTCCCACTCATCATCCTACCCTTTGATCTGTTTCCCATGAACTGCTCACCTCAATTTTCTCATCTGTAAGATAGATAACGTAAGTGCTTAACACAGTGTTTACTAGCACAGACTACTGTTGTTCCTGTCAAGTCACTTTTCCTTTGCTGCCAACGGGTCCTATTTTCTGTTTATGGCTTCTTCAATATGAACTGATCAACTGTAACTTGAAAATTTCCAAACTTAGGACTTTTAGACTCATAGTGAAAGGATCTTCCCAATTCCCTGGATCAGTTTTGTTCTTAAAAAAAAAAAAAAAAAAGATATTTGACATCTTTTTGCTTCTGAGTTCAGTTTCTCTTCTCCTTTTTTTCTGGGTGATGGTTCATTATTTAAGAAATTTCTATGTACGTGTGATTTAAAAGTAAACCTGTGTAGCTGAAAGTGTCTTATAGGTTTTGCTTGCATTTTCAGTTGACCCATTCACTTTGCAAATCTTTAGAGTATTATTTTTTAAGACAGCTTGCAGCTGTTTTCTTATATATATTTTACATGACAGAATTATATTGAAAACATACTAAACTTTTAAAAACCATAGTTTATAATTTATAAGCCATGTGGCATATTATTTTATTTTATTTTTTTTGAGATGAAATTTTTGCTCTTGTTGTCCATACTGGAGTGCAATGGCATGGTCTTGGCTCACTGCAAACTTTGCCTCCTGGGTTCAAGTGATTCTCTTGCCTCAGCTTCCCAAGTAGCAGGGATTATAGGCACCCGCCACCATGCCTGGCTAATTTTTGTATTTTTGGTAGAGATGGGGTTTCACCATGTTGGCTAGGCTGTTCTCGAACTCCTGACCTCAGGTGATCCCCGCCTCGGCCTTCCAAAGTGCTGGGATTACAGACATAAGCCATTGTGCCCGGAGCATATTTTTATTTTTATTTTTGAGACAGATCTTACTCTGTCACCCAGGCTGCAGTGCAGTGGCTTGATCACGGCTCACTGCAGCCTTGACCTCCTGAGCTCAAGCAATCCTCCTGCCTCAGCCCCACAAGTAGTTGGGACTACAGCCACATGCCGCCACGCCCAGCTAAGTTTTGTATTTTTTGTAGAGATGGAGTTTTACCATGTTGCTCAGGCTGCAATTTTTAAAAACTAAAAAAAGAAAAAAGTGTTTAAAGCACTTTAAATTGAGAACCTTAAATATCTTCATGAGTTTGTGTTCCTATTTATTTTTGCAGCAGTAATTATTTCAGCTGTCTTTAGTATTAACATGTTGGAACCTTGAATTAATTTGTGCATGGATATATTTAGAACCTTTTACTTGATAAGAATCACGTATATCATGACTGAATTTGTAATTTCCCAGCATGAGACTCAAATTAATAGACAGTATTTAGATTCTAGGCAACAATGGGTTATATAAACCAGCCTCATTTAGGGAGTGGCAAAGACTCTCTCCCCACCTATTCTGTGAACTTGGGCAAGGTGTGTAATCTTTCTGGGCCTTAGTTTAAGCAGGCCCTTTCTCCTGTAACCCAGCGGGGTGTTAGTAAAGTTGGTGTGGAAAAAAAAATCAATTATTGTACTGATGCAATTTGGGTGAAACTGTGAAGTTCCGTGTTAACATGATGGTTGTGGAGACATTGAACCTTAATCCTTAGGCCAGGGATTCAAAGTTTTTTTTTGACTCTCATGTTGAATGTTCTCTGTAGTGCAGTGTACCATAGTTTTAAGGTAATTCTGAGAATTCTAAGGCCTTTGCTGGCATAAGTAATGAGAATATGGGATTTCAGCAAATTAGGGCCAGGAGTCAGCGCTCTCAGCATGGAAGAATCTCACCTCCAAAAATTGTATGTGGGTTTTGTACCTTAAGCAAGCATGGTTGGGGTGCACTGTGGGGCCCATAATGGCAGCCAGGCCCTTGGCCAGGTTCCTTTGCATACAGGGGAGCTAGTGAGAGTATACCGGCTGAGACAGCTAAAGGAGGAGAACATGATGAATAGTTTTGAACTATGGAATCTCCAAGATTTTTCTGTCTTCGTTAACAGCTAGCAGTTGCATGCTAGCATCTTTTATTTATTTATTTATTTTTGAGACAGGGTCTCACTCTGTCACCCAGGCTGGAGTGCAGTGTTGCAGTCAGTCATAGGTCACTGCAGCTTGAAACTCTTGGGCTGAAGTGATTCTCCTTCCTTAGCCTCCCAAGTAGCTAGAACCACAGGCATGTGCCACCATGTGTGGCTCATTAAAATTTTTTTTTTTTGATTTTTTTTTTTGGCGGTAGAGATGGGTTCTCAGTGTATTGCTCAGGCTGGCCTTGAACTCTTGGGCTCAAGTGATCTTCTCACCTTGGCCTCCCAAAGTGCTGCAGTTACAGGCATGGGCCACTGCACCTGGCCTGTACTAGCCTCTTAACATCTTTCCCAGATGTTATGTCCCTTTCCTGGGTGGCTGCTGCTTTCTGCCACATTTTACCTTGGCGTTCTACGCCTTCTACCATGTGTCCTTTTCCAGCCTCATTCCCTGAGACATAGCCGGAGTTCTAGTTCAGCCAACCTGCCCATTTTCTCTCCTGGAACTGGGTGTTTCAGTCTCCTGCATGGAGTGTTCTTCCAAGCTGAAGTCCTGTTCATCCCATTTCCATCAGAAAGGCCCCCTTGTTCATGAAGCCCCTCCTGGTCCTTCCCCCTACACCAACGAGGTATGCTTTCTCTCTTTTTGGAATTACCCTGTAGGAAGAACATGGTGGCTTGACCTGGGTTCCAGTCCCACTCATCTGTTTACCTGGGGAGTGATCTTGGGTGGGTCAGTTTATGTTCTCAGTGCCTTACAAAATGGGGCAGAGGATACCTAAGCCCTATGAGATGGTGCAGCGGGAGTACCTTACACACAGGGCCTGACGTACTAGCTTCTTTCCAAGCACTGGTGTCTTACCTCTTCTGTTTCTCTAATGCTGTTTTGCACATTCACTTGTATTAGAGTTTGTGTTTTTGTCTTACCTTGTTTTAATAAATTATAATCTTATGGGAGATGACACTATCTTTTGTTTGATATATGGACAGTGTTTTGCTGATTATCTGTACAATCAAGTTGGTCTGGAGTTACTCTGGATAAGGAATGAAATCAGGGAACTCTTGTGTTCAAAGGGACCTTCTTCTTCTTTTTCATTCTTGTATTTCTGTCTTCCTCCTCATTTTTTAGCTTCCATTTTTACTCCCTTTAGTATTGAGAAAGTACCAGGCTCACTTCAAAGACTTGACTTCAAAGATCTCCCCTAGCCCAGAAATATTTGCTGCTGAAGCCTGTAGGAATTGGCATCAATGGAAGACCCTGTGGCGGTTGCATTTAAGAGTTTTTTGGGGACTTCTATTTTTATCATTATTTTAAATGGTAAGGGGGAAGGGTTACAGAAATATCTGCTTCTTTAAGATATCAAACATAAGCCAGTGAGGTTCCAAAAAATATATAAGATACCTTAGAGAAATAAAAGGGATTTTACAATGGGTAGAAAAGAACAAGTCTTTTTTCTTTCTTTCTTTCTTTTTTTTTTTTTAAAAAAAAGATTACATTTACTGTTTTGTCCTAGTTACAAGAGCTTAGGACAGAAATAAAGCCTTAACTGGTATGTAACATTTTCCAAGATGGCTACGTGGGGTGGCGTGTCACATAGCAGAAAACAGGGGCTTGGGCCTGTTGAGACCTCACAGCCAGCTCTTCTTGGAGCTGTGGGTGTGGGTTGAAAGAGAAGACGGGGAGATTAAAGACCAGTGATTTCCCTCCATGGACCCTTTGATGTTCTTGTTTGTTGACTTTTTGAGGGTTGGAGTGACCAACTCTTCCAGGAATGAGAAATGGAATCCCTCCCAGTTTTGATGGTAGTCCCAAAATATATTTCCTGAAGGCCTACTCTGTGTCTCAGCACCATGCCAGGACTCCCCCCGCCCAGCCTTTCCGAGCGTGCTACATACAGTCTTCCTGATCCAAGATCCTGCCACCTGCCCGCTCGTCACCTTTGGCCCTACCCCATGCCTTTGCACAAATCTTTCCAGCCTGAGATGGGTCTTTTCCTGCTCCCAAATCCTGACCTCATACTGGCTCATGAATTCTTACTTAACCTTCAAGACCTGGTTCAAGGGCTAAATCCTTTATGGAGACTTGTGATTTTTCCTCAGCTGGTTGCTTTGTTCTCCAGTGATTTGTAACCTTGTGAACAAATATTATACTCATTTTATTCTGCTGGAATGATCTATGTACACTTCTATCGCTGCGAATCGTATCCTGCCTTTCAATGTCTAAGTGAATAGCATAAACAGGTGCTCTAGGAATTGAGACTAAGTTGGAGCTGGGTGATCAGGGAAGGTTTTAAGGAAGAGACTGGGGCAAGTAGCTAAAGATGGATTCAGTTTTTTTTTTTTTTTGAGGCGGAGTCTCTCCCCTTCGCCCAGGCTGGAGTGCAATGGCACGATCTCTGTTCACTGCAACCTCTGCCACCCGGGTTCAAGCGATTCTCTTGCCTCAGCTTCCTGATGGGGTGACAGGAGCCCACCACCATGGCTGGCTAATTTTTGTATTTTTAGTAGAGACAGATTCTGGCCATGTTGGCCAGGCTGGTCTTGAACTCTTGACCTCAAGTGATCCACCTACCTTGGCCTCCCAAAGTGCTGGGATTACAGGCATGAGCCACTGTGCCTGGCCTATTGGATTCAGTTTATGTACAAAATTTAAGAGGATGGGTTTTGGTAGTTCAGGTTTTTAGGGGACAAGGGTGGAAAGGTGTCCTGGAGTCCTACAGAGATGGGCCTCAAGTGCCAGCAGAGATGTCTGACCATTTTTAGAAGAGAGATGTTAAAGTAGAATTTTTAGGAAGATCTGGCTGAGTAGGAGTGAGTGGGATGGATGTAAAAGGGGGAGTGAGAGGCATCAGGAAGGCCGGGTAGGAGAACATTGCTACAATCCAGGAAGGAGGTGACGGAGTGTGGACCAGGGATCACAGAGCAGTGACTTGCCGTGTGCTTCTGTCTAGCCAGAGAGCTCAGAATGGTTTGTGTCTTATTAAATGGTTGAAAAAAAATCAAAAGAATTTATGCTGCGATATGTGGAAATTCTATGAAATTTAAATGTCAGTGTCTATAGTTTTTTTTTTTTTTTCCTGGAATATAGCCATGCTTTTCATTTATATGTTGTTTGTGGTTGCTTTCACACAGTCATGTCAGCCCTGAGTAGCTGTTGCAGAGAAGACTAAAATATGTACTATCTGTCCCTTTCCAGAAAAAGTTAGCAGACCCCAGGTGTAGACCAACCAGGGTAAGTGAGCCTGTGACTGGAAATGCAAAGACAGGCAGGATCAAGGGACAGTTTAGGGCAGGGGGGTCCAATCTTTTGGGTTCCCTGGGCCGCATTGGAAGAATTGTCATGGACGACACATAAAATACACTAGCATGAATGATAGCTGATGAGCTTTAAAAAAAAATCACAAAAAAATCTCCAGATGTTTTAAGAAAGTTTACGAATTTGTGTTGGTCCACATTCAAAGCCATCCTAGGCCACATGGAGGCCGTGGGTTGGCCAAGCTTGGTTTAGAGGAGGATGCAGTCTAGGAGAGTTTTCCCTTCTCTTCTGATGTAACTCCATGTCTTGGTGTTGGTGTTCTAGATGCAGGCATCTTTAGGCAGGGGAGTGTGTGTGAAAGGGTGAAGGGGTTGTGCCTTCATGACCCTGGTGTGTGTGTGTGTGTGCACACGTGTGTGTGTGTGTGTGATGCTGAACTACTCTTAGAATAAACCCAAACACTGGATGGTTCCGAGTTTAGTGCAGCTTTCATGGCTGGACAGCTTGCTGCCTGCTGGTGAAGGCGGACAAGACTGGGCAGTGAAGCCAAAGGCTCAAACCTCACTCTGAGGCTCCCAGAGAAGGTAGGAGGGCAGAGGAGGAGGAGGAGCGGCCCTTGGGAGGATGCCTTCCACCCAGCCCAGCTTCTCAAGGTTGAGTTTGCGTCTGACCTAAGGCGTTGCAGCTCTTGGTTTCTGGCTGTGTTCAGGCTTTCCCCCCGCTTGCCTTTTGGGATGATAGGGGAAGCTGATGACTGCTTTAGAGTAAAGAGAAGGCTGGGAAGTCAACTTCCCTACAGTCCAGTGCCTGCTTCTGGGTTGGGGTGGGGGAGAATGCCACCCACTGAACTCTCTAAACGTGTAAAGAAACAAAGAGGAAGCAGAGTTAAAAGGGAGACCCCAGAAGACAACGGACATCCTGAAGCATATCCCCCAGCAGGGAAGAGGCGTGACTTTCACCTGGCTTGCAGAATGGGCATCTCAGATGCTGTGAGTCCGAGGGCAGATGCCCCTCAGTCCAGGATAGTTCCTGGGGACAAAAGCCTCATCACCTTTAGAGAAATCGAGTCTTATTGCTAGAAAATATTTTAGAGAGGTTCTGGTCTAAGCTTTTCATTTTGCAAATGAGAAACCACCCAAGGCCCAAGCTGGATGGATTTACCAAAGCTGGTTGGCACTGGAACTTGGATTTAATCTCAGGTCTTTTGTTAGTACTGTGGAACAAATCTTGACTTTTTCAAGTGCATACCGTGTGCCCGGCTATGTGTTGGATGCTGATGCTTTATCTGCAGGTTTAATCTTCACCACCACCATGGGAAGTAGCTACTATCTCTCTTTTGCAAGTGAGAAAAGTGAGGCTTAGAAAGGCCAGTGTGCCCATGATCCGGTAACTCAAGAGGGAAATTGGATCGGAGGCCATCTGAGACTGACTCCAGAGCCAGTGTTCTTAGCCAATAGGGGCACATAAAACTGTTCTGAGTGGCTTCCTAGCTCCCGTTGCCAGTGTCCAATCCATTCTGGGTTTCTGTTAATTCATCAACTGTGCACCAAGTACCTGCGAGAAGTCAGAAGGGTGCTGGGTTGGTGAGGATGGGTTGTATCCCATCTTGGGTTTAGCCAAGCTGAAGAGAATGCCAAAGACCGGCCAAGGTAGACAATGATTGTTCCTGGTCTCAGTTCCATGCTCCTCTCCTCTGTAAAACTGCCCCTGACACCCCAGTAGGATTGATATCCTCCATTTTTTTTTTTTTTTTTTTTTTTTGAGATAGAGTCTTGCTCTGTCGCCCAGGCTGGAGTGCAATGACGCGATCTCAGCTCACTGCAACTTTCACCTTCCAGGTTCAAGCGATTCTTCTGCCTCAGCCTCCCAAGTAGTAGCTAG
>CAUYLG010069299.1:0-29468 GCA_963573385.1 Cacajao melanocephalus | reverse complement strand
GGAATGCAGGAGTGGGTGTGGGGAGCCTGCATGGAGAAGGCAGGCGCCAGTAGGACGTCCGGCCTCCTGATAAGTGTTATCAGGTGCGGAGGGGGTGAGTATTGTCCATCCGGCTCCTGGCGAGGCTATCGGCCTTACACTAATGAATTAATCATTCAGAACAGCAAAATCCATACTATTTTCCAACAATAAAAAAAATCGTCTGAGTTTGTTACTGTTACAAAAACACAATTTGAATATGGTAAATAGTATTCCAAATTAATAGCACTTGTATGACAGAGTCAAATGCAAAATTACAAATAAAAAAAAAAATTAAGACCACTTAACGCAATCATTTCTCTCTCTATTGATAAAAACAACCTTGAAATAAATGAACCTTTACTCCTCCTCCAGAACCCAAATCATTCTACGAACTGACCTCCTACATATGAGTATTGTCTGATGGTTAATCTCTAGATCTCTTTAGAGAAATCTGTCAGTGCAGTAGGAACAACCTTAAAAGAAAGTTCAAAAAACTTATCTGAAAAAGAAAAAAATTCTCTAAAGTTGGGTATATTTTCTAAAGATACATTAATCAGGTATTTTAAAAACTCAATGCTTTCATGAGCTCCAAAGAAGCTCCAAGATCATGGAAAATATGTCTCTATTGGTTCTTAAAAGATGAAAAAATAATAAATCTCAAGAATAATAATTTATAACTTAATTAAGAAATTAAGTCTGGGCATAGTGGCTTAGGCCTGTAATCCTAGCACTTTGGGAGACTAAGGCAGGATGATTTCTTGAGGCTAGGAGTTCAAAACCAACCTGGGCAACATAGTGAGACTCTTGTCTCTACAAAAAAAGAAAAATAAATAACTTTGTAAAATTAGCTGAGGGTGGTGGTGAGTGCCTGTTGTCTCAGCTACTTAGGAGGCTGAGGCAGGAAGATCACTTGAACCTAGAAGGATGAGACTGCAGTGAGTCATGATTGTGCCTACTCCAGCCTGGGCAAAAGAGTGAGACGTTGTCTCTAAAAAAAAAAAAAGGAAAGAAATTAGGTGAACAAATCAAACTTGTTGTGCCACAAACTTGTGTCAATGTGTCAGGTAATATCTAAAGTAAAATTTTTAAATGAATGTTGCACAGAAAATTTGAAAAAAATACAATTATTTTAAATTTAAATTATTCATTCAGATAGTAGTTATCACAATTTAAGTAATTTAAGTTATATGTGGAAGATTCTCCCACGTCATGCTCCTTCACATAAAGCCTCTTTCATCTTCCTTTCTCCCAATATTTTCTTCCTAATACAAGAGTTTCAGATCCCAATGTGAATGTAACCAGGTCTTTCTCATGGTTTGTTGGTACTCAGATAAATTCCTGGCATAGCAGGCACTCAATAAATGTTCATTACTGTTGTTAAGACAAGGGGAAAAGTCAGGGTAGGAAAGGTCTGGTGGAAATCAGACATGGAGATGTAATCCATTCCCTCTCTCTACTTCTAGAAGTAAGTTTTGCTAGAGTCCCTGCTCTTGCTTCTGCCAGGGCATTCAAACCATGTTTAACTTAGGATGGGAGTTCTCTAATGTCCCCAATGTCCCCTACTTGCCTAGGACTACAGTGCAACCTGCTTCATGTCTTAGATGGATTCCGTAAGCTTTAAACCTATAGGACCTGGACATAAATTGGGATCACTCTGGACCCAATGGCCATTCACTATAGAGGCAGACATCACAGAACAATTGAGAGGATTCTGCCCTACCTGTCTTCCTTCTATTCTCAGCTGAGCATGACAGAGTATAACAATGACATTTAGGACAGATGAATTTTAGCAATAAAAGCTGATTCTAGGGATGATGTATAAAGTATGTAACACCTATCAAAGTCATATTACAGTTTTAAAACCTTGTTAACTCTGTGGTGAATGACCTCCTCAGCATCAAAACAGAGGTACTTTTTTCTCAGAAAGTTGGCCATAAATACATCCTAAGGCATATTGGAATAAGCATGTGATTATCTGAGGTAAGCATTCTAGGGAGAAGTACAAGGACAGAGGCAGTTGTGTGTATATGGCTTGCTTGAAAAACACCAAGGAAGCCAGTGTGGCTGGAATGGAGTAGACAAGGGAAAAATAAAAATTGATGAAGTCAGACAAGAGTAGAAGAAGAAAATGAAAGATCATGTAGGTTCTCTTAGGTTAGTGCAAGGATTTTTTTCTTTGAGTGAGACAGGAAGCTCTTGGAGGATTTAGCTTATATTTTAACTGGATCATGGTTGCTGCCACTGAAATGGGAAAAGTACCCTTGTCCCCCTCGCAGTGCATGTGATGGGGAGTGGCTCACTTCTTCAGGGCCCCACTGGTCAAACCTCAAGGGGGGTATACAGATGGGCAGGTTATGGAGTTCCGACGCCACGGCAGTGTCTGGGGTGGATGTTTACAGCTCCTGAAGCCCCAGTGGGTGTGCGCTATCATGTGCTCTTTTAGTTTTGCCTTCTATAGGCGGCCTGTGTTAACTAGCTCAATTAGAGTGAGCTGTCAACCCCTCTACCTTTACAGAGGACTTTCAGTATCCTGGGTTCTTGCCTTGGTGTAATGGAAGAATCGGATCACACGTGGGCTTGGAGAATGAGTACATGGTTTTATTGAGTGGAAGTAGCTCTCAGCAGATGGGGGAGCCAGAAGAGAGATGGTTTTCCCCTGGAGTTGAGCCACTAAATGTCCCTCCAACTGCCCCGCTAAACTCTGCATCATTCTGCCGGCCTATGACCTGCTGGCAGACAGCCAACATCCTCTTGACGTCCAGCAGCTGTGCCTTCTTCCATCGATGTGTTCCTCTCAACATCCAGCTGCTTGTGTGTCTGCCTGCTAGGATCTCGGGGTTTTTATAGGCACAGGATGGGAGCATGGCAGACCAGGGTGGTTTTGGGAAATGCAACATTTGGGCACAAAGCCAGGAGTGCCTGTCCTCACCTAGGTCTGTGGGCACAGGCTGGGGATGGAGCT
Source organism: Cacajao melanocephalus (assembly GCA_963573385.1). Lineage (NCBI taxonomy): Eukaryota > Metazoa > Chordata > Mammalia > Primates > Pitheciidae > Cacajao > Cacajao melanocephalus. Next base: position 26,485 of record CAUYLG010069299.1, on the reverse strand, counting down.
CTAGCCACAGACCTGCCCTTCTCCTCCTGGCACTTCCCTGTCTCCCTTCCGTATCATCATGTTGCAAATATACTGAAGGGGGCAAAGGGCAAAGGTGTGTGATCAATTTGAAAGCTACTGCAATAATCTAGGTGGGAGATAATGGTGGCTTATATCAGGGTGGTAGCAGTGGATGTCTAAAAAGTGTCCGATTCAGGATATGTTTTGAAGGTAAAGCCAAGAGGATTGCTAACAGCTTGGACTTGGGGTAACAGAAAAAGAAGTCCAGAATTTCTCCCAAGACTTTTGGCTAGATCAATTGGAGGAATACATATGTCATTTAAAAGGAAAGAAGAACAGATTAGGAGAAGATTCGAGAATATTAGAAATTCTATTTTGGACATGGTAAATGGGAGGCACATATTAGAATGCAACGTTTTCTAATCTACAGTCCTTCTTTTCCCTACTTGGACGAAAACCCTATTCTGAATCTTAGCCCTGACCTAGACCTGATCTAGCAGGCTAGATCCCAGACTCCCAATCTACACTTACTGGCTAAGGTCCTACTCCACACACAAAAAGATAACCTGGAACCAAAATGGTGCCAACAAACAGATTCACAGTACTATTGCCAGAACCCAGAAAGTCCTGTTGCAACATCCTATCCACCAGACTTGATTCCCTTCAATACTAATTTTGTTTTTATTTCTTATTTTTACAGGGACAGAGTCTCGTTTTGTTGCCCAGGCTGGTCTTGAACTCCCAGGCGCAAGCGATCCTCCTGCTTTGGCCTCCCAAAGTGCCAGGATTACAGGTGTGAACCTCTCTTCCTGGACTTCGACAATTCCCTGTAGACCAGATTATTTCCATTGCAGCTCTACCATGGTGTTATTATAAACAAATTCCTCCCGATTCTAGCTTTCTCGCTTCTCACTAGTAGGTCTCACTGCTATGTATGTTTCATATTTGAACTTCTGCCAATTAGGAATGAGTTTAATTATGTTGAGGGAAAACATAATAATGTATCATTAACTCTAAACCATTCTTCTGTCATTTTATATGCTTTGTTTATATAGATGCTTTTTAAAGATGAAGTGAAAGAGAAAAAAAGATAAATTGTCAAGTGGTTTTACTAGTCATATTTCTTTCCGGTAGACTGTGTGATCCCTCAGACTTTGCATGACAAGGCAATTTGCTGCAAAAACTGTCCTGTCAAATAATTCTAAAATGTGTCTATTAGTCCTGGAACACCTCTAAAACCTTTCTAAGAATTGCCAAAACTCTTATATGCTCTTAATTCCAAACCTGGGGCTCCAACGTTTGAAAACAAAATGGCACATACAAAAGCACTTTCAAAGTATATTACATACATAGTAATAAGAATCCCAAATTTCTGATGTATATAATGAAGTGTTATATACACTTTTATATATAGAGGAGAGAGAATAGTGAACAGAAAGGCACCCCAAACCCTAATGCCAAGATCAATAAAAAGTTAGCCAGCCAGCCAGCAGCACATCAGGCTGCTGTATTGGCTGCCCTCAAAGTAGTTGGGTCTGTTCATTAATTTTTGTATCATATTTATTCAAGAATTGTCCTGTGTAGTTACTCAACAACCTGGAAATAGCTCAAGAGGCCATGAGTTACCCTTTTTTTGCTATTTGCTGCTGATGCTTTAGAAAACCTAGTTTTTTCTTTTTTTTTTTAACATACGAATATTTTTCAGTTATTCATTTCACCATTATGATATCTGTATCTCCCATTCCAGCACTGATCGGCTTTAGGCAGAAGCTTCTGAAATAAGGTGATATTATGAAACGTTCACGAAACAATTCTGTACCATCTGTGCAAAACTGTTTTTGTTAAGAAATCTCTAAAATTTAATGACATTTGCTACAGCTACAGAGAAGGCTGAAATACAAACAGTCCCTTTCCTGAATACGAGGTGCTATTTCAATCACATTTCTCACCAGCACTATTCTTTTTCGCAAAAGTGTTTGTCCTAGTGATGTGGACGTATGACAAACGTCAATGGTTAATAAGATAACCAGAAACTGTGAAAATCAAACGTGCCTGGAACGCATCAGTTTCACACTTTTAGTCCTTCGCTTGAGACTCAAGGGCCACATGGCCAGGTAGGTCTTTCACCTCTGGAAACCGTTAATCATCCTTCCAGTAAGAAATAATCGTTAAGGGCAAGGTGTTAAAGAAATCCAGTGAGCTGTTCCCCACGGGTCACCGCCTCCCTCCACCTGCCTCCACCCTCCTCCCGCGCGCTGAGCGCAAAAAGCTGAGACAGGAGCGAGCGAGGCCAGAGGAGACTACAACTCCCAGCAGGCGTCGCGGCAGTGGGAGGTCACGCACGCGCAACCCAGGCCCCAGGACTAAAGTCTCGCAGCCGGCCTTCTGGGAGGGGAGAATGGCGGCGTCCACGCTGCGGCTGGGAACGGAAAAGCTCTTTGAAATGCCTGCGGTGGTGGGGCGACTGAGCCGCTGTCACAGCACGTCCCAGGCCTTTGCTGAGGTGCTGCGGCTGCCGAAGCAGCAGCTGAGGAAGCTGCTGTACCCGCTGCAGGAAGTCGAACGGTACCTTGCCCCCGACAGGAGGCAAGACCTTCACCTGCGGATCTTTAACCCGAGCATGGAGGACATAGCGAGGGCGGAGAGCGTCTTCAAGGTCACTGAACATAACCGCATCGACTACGTCAGCTCCGCCATCCGTATCGACCACGCCCCGGACCTTCTCCGGCCTGAGGTGAGAGCCGGGATTCTCATGGTTTGCTTGCGCTCCGGCGTCCCAGCGCTAACCACTGCCTCTGCCATGGGGCTAGCGGGTGATTTTGCTGTTGTATTTTCTAGCTTTGTGTGGGCGCATATATTATTTTAACTAAATAGGCATATGCTCCTGCTCCATGTACGTGGGGATACCCGAGAAACCCATCGTAAGTAGAAAATGCAGTCAGTACCCCATAAGCCCATCGTAAAGTCAAAAATCGTTAAGTCGACCCACTGTAAGCCAGAGACTGCCTGGATACAGTTTACATTATTTGAGAATGAATATAGAAGACTTAATGCTTTAAAAGATTTTGAGACCCAAACTAAGCATTCAAAATAACTTGTCTTTTTTTTTTTTCCTATTTAAATAAGTAGGGAAAACATGCCAGACAAATCAGACAGAATTTAGACAGTGAACAATAGGAAACGAATAAGTTTCACAAATGAGATGATCCTTATCAATAATCAACTTTCGCCTAAACTTCCTATGATGTGCAAAAATAATAATTATCTCTAGATGGCAATAATGTGGAAAGTTTTTAATAGCAACTTTTATTAGTGAAATTCCATGAGTAAGCATTTTTGCATGTCCTACAATTCATTGATATTCTAAGTCTGCTAAAAGGCAGCTCAACTCTTCATATGTATTTACAGTAACTGCACCGTTGCCCAGAGATTTTTCTTCTAAATATATGTAGAACTATAGTCAGGATTTAGAGTACCTAAATTATTTAATGATTTTGAGACAGCCATTGCTTTTTTATTTAAGCTTCTAAATTACTGGATTTTTTTGTAATTTGTTTTTAAAATTCAGTTTTATCAAAATAGTAGCATGAGGTTTGCTCTGGCAGAGCATTTAAAATTTTTGCAGGAACTCAGATCAGTTAATTTGGAAAGACTAACCAGAATTTTGCAGGATAGGATCCCTGGCCCCTGCCTACTAAATGTCCCCCAATTGTCTTGATAACCAAAAATGCCCTTAAAATCTCCAAAAATGTCCCCCAAGGGCCAGTACTGTCCTCATTTAGAATAATTGATTGGTATTGTACCCCTCCCCTCCAATACCATGTTCAAAAGCAGAGGAGAAAAGCTTAATTGGAACAAGAGTGGTCAAGGGAAAAGAGTAAGTTTTTAAATTGCAGTGGTGTTACAGTATACCATGGGAGTGCTTGAGAAAATGTGCTTCCAAACATGTAGTACTTTTCATCAGTTTTGTTGAACTACATCTAGTTTTTACTCCAAAAAGCTTTGTAAATATGAAATGCTTAATAAAAGTTCCATGTATTATTGAGTAGCGTAGTGAAACTGAAAGCAGAGAGTCTAGATATACATGTCCTGAGTTCAAATTCCAATTCATTCACTTTCTATCTGTATAATTTTGGGTTAGTTGTGTTCTCTCGTCCGTAAAATGGGGATAATATCACCTACCGCCTAGGATGCTGTAAAAAAATAAATAAGAAAATATATGCTGAATGCTTAAAATAGTACCTGGCACATTGAATTCATTAGATAAATATTAGCTATGTTAGAATTTGAGGTTTTTTGCAGCTAATGTAGAATATCATATACAGCTATTACTTACGTTCTTTTTTCTTGTATAGGTGTGTTTTATAGGCAGAAGCAATGTTGGAAAATCCTCCCTAATCAAGGCTTTATTTTCACTGGCCCCTGAGGTTGAAGTCAGAATCTCCAAAACACCAGTATGTTGAAATTTTTAAATATGTTTGGACTATCTCTTGGATTAACTAGCATGAATAATAAATGTTGGAAGGTATAAGAAATCATAATTGCTAAGTTCCTAGAGAAATTATTTCTTTCAAAAAGTAATAAAGTAAGATATTCTAATGCTTTCTTAGTTCTCTGAAGAAAAGGAAGTGTGGCTGGATTTATTTTAGTAGTCTTGACAGTATCTTCAGGAAATCTTTCTTTATCCAAATTTTGCAGAGTTGCCAAATAAAGTGTCTTACTGTCATTTTATATTTCCTTCTATAAGAGTGATCATCTAGTTCTAATTTAGGGGAAACAGCTTTTAGGGTTTTTTCTTTTTTCCTCCTAGCATCTTTTCTAAGGTATAAAGTACATGAATTAGTTACACACACACATTGGGCATATTCTTACGTGCTTGTCTTAGCCAGTCTGCTGTAATAGCTGTCACTTTCCTCTACTTTCTTCTCAACGACATGGTCTCTACCAATATCTAAGATACCCTTTCTTCAAAATCACGCCCACTTTCTCTCACCTTATCTGGCCATGGTAAACCTTTCTACCAACCCTAATGTTCACTATACCTGCACGCATGCATGCAAGCATGTGCGCGGGCACGCACACATACACGCACGCTTTTCATTGAGTTGGAACCCTTCCATGAGACTTCACTGGGTCTTTTCTTGCTCCCCACTTCATATAATGATTATCTGGCTTCATTGCTAATGATTCTTTCCATTCCTTAACCCTCCCATCCTTACTCCTGCCCTGCCTCACCAAATAAATCAGCTAAATTATCACTTCTAGGTAGAGTGATCTCCTTCCTTTTGTGAGAGAACAATGGAGGAAATGTATTCTTGACATTCCCAGTCTGTAATTCTAAAATCATTTTCCTATAGACAAATTAACTAGGCACTTGAAATCACCATTTATAAAAATCTTTCCTTTGATAAGGAAAGATCTTTCTAAGATCCAAACAATTGACTTAACTTTTAAAATTGCCTATATAATCTTTTCTGATTAATAAATGTCCTATGGAAACAAAACTACAAATAAACCACTTTTCACCATCTTTACATCAATTGTAGTTGCACAAATATTATGTTGTACATGCAATAAAAATTATTTAATGAAAGCACTAAAATCCACCTAATAAAACATGCAGAATATCTTGATTTTAGGGAAGCAGTAGTCTAGGTATAAAAAACTATCGGACTTTGGATCTAGGTTTTATGAAAACGTGTATGACTAATGGTAAACATTTTAACTTATCGTTGCCATAATTAGTTTCTCTTTAAAGTGGAGATATATTGTTCATCAGAGAATATTGATTGATGCAGTTACAATTTAGAACAGGGTGAATTTTTCACTAAGGGTTGATGAAATAGGAAAGACTCTAAAATATTTTGCCTACATGTTTCTAATATGGAATCTAAAGTTCTTAAGTCATACAGATTCTTTCTGTAAAATGAAGGAAAAAGGAGTATGTTCTAAACTTATCTCCAGCCATTTCCCTTCTGTCTTGTCATCATCAGCATAGTTAAGGTTATATACATGGCTTTTCATAAATATTTATTGATTGAATGGAAAAGATTTTGAATCATTAAGTAGATGGAAGACATATTTTAAGACAGCTTTTCTTTTTCCATTTACTTTATCAGGGGCACACAAAGAAAATGAATTTTTTCAAAGTTGGAAAATATTTTACGATGGTGGACATGCCAGGTTATGGCTATAGAGCACCTGAAGATTTTGCTGACATGGTAGAGACCTACCTAAAAGAACGAAGCAAGTAAGGAAAAGATTTTCTTATAATAATAGTTACACATTTAACCCCAAAGCATGTTTTCATCAGTAGAGTAATATACACATGGTCAACACTTCAGTTTTATCAAATGACTTATTTTATAAGGTCCATTTTAGTCTCATAATATTATACAGTATTTAGGACCAAGGTATGTACTGCTTGCTTGTTATCTGTCTGTAGTTTAGCTTACCCTTCACATCAAATTTAAGTGTTTTCTCAAATTGAGATTGAAACTAAAGAGTAATTCAGTATAGTTAATTTTTTTTTTTTGAGACCAGACACCCAGGCCAGAGTGCAGTGACGCAGTCTTGGGTCACTGCAGTCTCCGTCTCCCAGGTTCGAGTGATTCTCCTGCCTCAGCCTCCTGAGTAGCTGGGACTACAGGTATTCGCCACTGTGCCTGGCTCATTTTTGTATTTTTAGTAGAGACAGGGTTTTACCATGTTGGCCAGGCTGGTCTTGAACTCCTGACCTCAGGTGATCCGCCCCCACCTCAGCCTCCCAATGTGTGGGATTACAGGCGTGAGCTACTGCACCCCAGCCCATTAACTTTTTTTAAAACCAAACTTTTAGCTGGCTAATTTTGAAAATGAAAATTATTGGTTAAAACCAGCAAATTCTGATCATTCTTAAAATACTTCAGACATCACATATGCTGCAACTGTTACCTCTTTTTTGTCTCCTTATGTAGTCAAGTGATAGTTCTGTTTCAGAAATTACACAATACATAGAAAATTGATGTTAATCTTTTAAAATGTAAAAAAAATGTTTATAAGTATCTTTGTTGTAGCTTTACATAGAGGGTAAAATCAAATATTTACATAAGAAAATGCAAAATATAATGTGTCTGGTTTCAGTTATCTGTTAGTCTTACAGTAATATTAAAAAGTTTCTATACAGGCCAGGCACGGCGGCTCACGCCTGTAATCCCATCACTTTGGGAGGCTGACTCCAGTAGATCATTTGAGGTCAGAAGTTCAAGACCAGCCTGGCAACATGGCAAAACACTGTGTCTACTAAAAATACCAAAAAAAAAAAAAAAATTAGCCGGATGTGGTGGTACATGCCTGTAATCCTAGCTACTTGGGAGACTGAGGCAGAAGAATCACTCGAACCCAGGAGGCAGAGGTTACTGAGCCAAGATCATGCCACTGCATTCCAGCTTGGGTGATAGAATGAGACTCTGTCTAAAAAAAAGGTTTCTATAACTTATGGTTAATTTGATTTTTATAATTTATAATCTGTAATTTATGGTTAATTTGATTTGTGTCTCTTCTCAAGTTTAAGCTTTTTAGAGGCGGGAACTCACTCATTATATATCAAGTCCCAGGCAGAATGTCTTATGTCCAATAGATCCTTATTGAATTAATATTTAGTGAATTTAGTTATTGAAAGTAAATAGCATTGAGACCTACTGGACTGCAGGATAAACTTCTGGCAAATTGAAAATTCTTTTTGCCTAAAGAAATTTTTAAATTTTGGATTGAGAATTATTGAAAGGAAAATTTCTTAGTATAGTAAGGAAGAGGGGATAAATGGTCATATTTTATATTGCCATTAATCTTCATTTCTACATTCTTATAGCCTGAGGAGAACATTTTTATTACTGGATAGTGTTGTTGGAATTCAAAAAACAGACAATATTGCCATAGAAATGTGTGAAGAATTTGCATTACCTTATGTGGTAAGTACTTCCTTTGAATCATCGTTACAATTAGATATCAGTTCTATGTGCATCTGTGCGTACATGCATCTTTTAACAATTGAGCTTGTACTGCCTCCTCAAAAGATAAAGGAGGGTGACTTTTGAATAATCTTTTCAATTAATCATCCGTTAATATTAAGTAAGTTCTATGGCACTTTTATTCTCTTTTCCATCTCTCAGCTATATGTTTTGAAAATTATAGTCAAAGTAAAGGTTGCTTTAAGATGTTCCTTTAATGTTCCTATGTACTTTTCATATTTTTTTCCTTTTATAGCAACATAAATATTTGTTCAGAACAAGTTAGTAGCTCTTTAATAGCAGCTTAGCAGATAGTACTTAGAATGTGAATAAAACTGCAACTTAAAAAGTTGCTTAATTTAAAATTTTAAAATTGTTCCAAGAATATAACAGCCTCCAATACACACAAGTAGGATTTTTATATTTTTAAAGCAAACACAATTTCTTCTGGGAATTTCTTAGCAGTACTCTTTGTCTTTTGACCTAGAATAGAATACAGAATTGTAGGTTGGTATCCACATTAATTTTGCTTTGTGAGACTTCCAGATAAAATAGCATTCTTAGTTTCTTTCCAAAGAAAAGTGAAGAACCCAGTAACTATAATTTCAGTTCAAAATGATGTCAGAAAGCCACTAGTATGTAACAGTAGAGTTTAGTACAAATCACAAATCACATCATGTTACTAGTTAACCACTTTTATTTTATTCATGGAATTCTTGGGGTTTGCAAAAGTCCTATAAAGCATTAGAGATAATTTATAGTTATGAGGAGTCAAAGGATTGATAGTCTACTTAGTAAAAATGCCTAAATATTGCCAAACTAAGTAGTAGTATTCCTTATTTGGTATCACAGATACCAGTTTACAAAATCATATATTTTCCTCAACTTCAACTGTAAGGAAATATTACTTTCTTTGTTGGAAAAGAAACTGGAATAGAGAAATTATATCTGTATCTCCTTTTAAATATCAGTACATTTGCCTTTATGAGGAAAGACTCCCATTTGTGGAGGGATTCACAGGTAATTAGAAACCACACCCTTTCTGCTTCTCATTATGGGAAAAACACTAGAACCATGTTTTTCGTCTACTCTCATACCACAACAGTTAACACAGAAGACTTCTGTGGCCAAATGTGTCAGGGGTTTTCCCCACCAACAAGCAGTGGACACCAGCTGGGTATCTGAAAATTTGATTCTGATACTGTCTACCTGGAGATAGCATCAGATCCTACATATTAAGGATTCTATTGAGGATTCAGTCCCCAAGACTGCTCCCCTCACCCAGCTTCAGACACTAGTCACAATTTTGGGCCTCTAGAATATCGAAACTGGCTTCAAGTCGGGGTTCCTACTACTCCCTCTTTGGGTTTAATTGCTGGAGTGGGTCACAGAACTCAGGGAAACATGTTTACTGATGGTATTATAAAGTATATTACAAAGGATACAATGAAGGGGCACAGAACCTCCATGTCCTCCTTAGGCATGCCACCCTCTGGAAACCTCCCTGTGTTCAGCTATTTGAAAGCTCTCCAAACCAAGTCTTCCTGGGCTTTTATGGAAGATTCATGATATCAGCATCCCTTCCCCTGGCAATGGGGTGGGACCCTCTCTGGAATGAGGGTCATATGACCCACAATCAGAAAGGTGAGGGAAGATTACAAGTCTTGGGGCAGGTGAATGGAAGGCAGGAGATTTTGTTTCCCGATGCCTAACACATCCAGCATTATAACAAAAGATCATAACAAGGGCTATGGGAGTTATGAGAAAGGAACCATGGACATAAACCAATATATATATCATGACACCACACACTCCTGCCATTAGCATCTTTTATGACTAAAAAGCATAAATGATTTGCCAAGAAATTGAATCTTACAGAATCTCACCAGGAATACCTGGTGGATTAAGGTTTTATATTTAATTGATTTTTGTAATCATCCATACTTCGACCTTTCTGCACTATGTACTTGTCTTTGGACAAGTAAAATTCTGGACTGACTTGGAATATAACTAGTAGCTACAACCTACAAATACCCTGATTTCTGATTTTTTCTTTAGAGTATAGGTCAAAAACTGATTACAAATGGGCAATCTTACATAGATAAAGCCAATATTCATTTATATATCCTAAGCTGTCAAGTATATTGTGATCATCTAAACATTTAGTTTATCACAATTGCAAATATGACCCTTCTCATTGATCTTTCCAAGATATTATGGCCCTGTGTGGTTAAAGCACTATAAGCAGCAAACACATACTGTATACTTGATGTGTTTCACAGATTTGCTCATTTAATCTTCACAGTTCCTCCTTTATGGATTTTTGTTATCATTTTTTAGATGAGGAAATAGGTGCAAAGAGATAAGAAATGTACACGGGTAACCTAGTTGTAAATGGAATATTGTAGCTAAAATGTGTAAAATTTTTAACCACCACTTTCCTAATGCTTAAAAATTTGTTTTCTTATAGATTGTATTAACAAAAATTGACAAATCTTCCAAAGGACATCTTTTAAAACAAGTGCTTGAGATCCAGAAATTTGTTAACACGAAAACTCAAGGATGTTTTCCTCAGTTGTTTGCTGTAAGGTAAGAATTGAATTGTTTTGTTTTCTGTTTTTAATGAAGTAATATAAATGAGAATGTTGTGGGTTTTTTAATTTTTGTTTTATTTCAGTAGTGTTTGAGGAACAGGTGGTTTTTGGTTGCATGGAAACATCCTTTAGTGGTTATTTCTGAGATTTTAGTGCACCCATCACCTGAGCAGTGTACACTGTACCCTATGTGAAGTCTTTTATCGCTCACCTCTCCCACCTTTCTCCTGGGTCTCCAGAGTCCATTTTATCATTTTTATACCTTTGTGTCCTCATAGCTTAGCTCCCACTTACAAGTGAGAACATACAGTTTTTGGTTTTTCATTCCTGAGTGACTTCACGTAGAATAATGGTCTTCACCTCCATTCAGGTTGCTTCAAATGCCATTATTTTGTTCCATTTTATGGCTGAGTAGTATTCCATGAAACATTACACCACATTTTCTTTATCCACTTGTTGGTTGCATTGTTTTTATAATTTTATGTACTGAAAACCTGTAATATTTTATCAGTGTTTCTTAAATTAAGGTGTCACTTAAAACTAAAGGTATTTGAAGGCCAGGCACAGTGGCTCATGCCTGTAATCCCAGCACTTTTGGGAGACCGAGGCAGGCAGATCACCTGAGGTCAGGAGTCCGAGACCAGCCTGGTCAACATGGTGAAACCCTGTCTTTAGGAAAATTAAAAACAAAAAAAAAATAGCCAGATGTGGTGGCAGATGCCTGTAATCTCAGCTGTTCAGGAGGCTGAGGCAGGAGAATCGCTTGAACCCGGAAGGCGGAGGTCGCAGTGAGCTGAGATCACACCACTGCACTCCAGCCTGGGTGACAAAGCAAGACTCCATCTCAAAAATAAACAAACAAACAAAAAACTGTAGTATATCCATACCTGAGAAACATTTTGGCTGATCTCCATACTGATGGATGGATGGATATAGGAAGACAGGTACATAAATAATATATACAATCATATAAAAATAATATATAAAATAATAATAAGTTTTTTAAAACCTGAAGTCTAACAAGGTAATTGAATTATTGTTACAAAAAGAGCAAACTAGAATATTTAAAAAAAAAAAAAAGAACAAACAAAAAAATCAAGACTTACTCTGGAAAACAAAGCAAGATGGAGGGTATACTGAAATTTTTGGAATCATGAAGGAAATGGATGAGATAACATTGATCATCAGATCTTAGGATACTACCCGAAGCGGCTGGGGAAAGAGAAGAAAGCTAGAACAGATGAAAAGATGTTCTGCTTTCATGCATGACATCACAAGAATTTGTAAATTTTTTAAGTTGATGAATTCAGATATTATCTCTGAGGAAAGGAAGAAAATTATTTTTTCTTTTCACAGTGCTGTGACCTTTTCTGGAATCCATCTATTGAGATGCTTTATAGCAAATGTAACAGGAAATCTTGACTTGACTAATTAATGGCTCCCAGTTTAGCTGAAGATCCCCCCCCCCCAAAAAAAAGAAAGAAAAAGAAAAAGCTTTCTGCTAACTGGAGTTAAATACCTAGAAGAATTTCAACATTGTTTTAAATGTTGTGCGTCTGTAACTTCCAGGAAGATCATTTCAGCTTTAAAACCTGCACCTTCTCAAAACAAGAATTAGTGCCGGGAAAAAAAGTTTATAAGTAATTGAATTATGGTGTCCATTACAACAGATACCCTATTTTAACAAACTGACAAGAGCATATAGAAGTCCATAAAATGAAAGCCTGTTACAACAATGTAGAGAAGGGTTTGCTGTTTTATTGGGCTTTTGTCTTTTAAAGAAAATGTCTACTATGTGTATTTTTTTAAAAAACATTAAAATAGGCTAAGTAAAAGGGGGCTGCTTTTCTGTTAAGCATCAATAAGTAAGTTGATGAATAAATGTTCCTATGTAAGCCTATTTGAGTCCTTATTTGAATATTGAAAACATTCTTGATAATATGTGTTAGTCCATGCTGGAAACAACCAAAAGAGAATTCAAGTTCCAGTTCTGATGTTTATTATGTATGTTGGATCTTGGGCAACTTACTTGATTTCTCTGAAATTCATTTGTTACTCTAAACTTGAAAGCTATTAAGATTAAAATGAATGGTTTTACAAAAGGTAACATGTGAGAAGACAGCTACACATTTGTAAAGCCAAACCAACAAAGAAATACAGCAGAATTCACAGGTAGATTTATCACATGAAATGTCCTTTCATAGAGGAAGTAACATTTTCACTAGTGAAAAATCAAAAAACAAAAACAGCGTTAGGTGAGAAAACTAATTTGCAAAGGGCAAGAGAAAAAGCTGACAGAACAGTTTAGACTGCTACATTTAAGGTTCAGAATGGAAAGATAAAGCCTTTCAAATAAAGTTAATAGAAAAGATTTTTGTGCAGGTGCCACTGACTGACCTATTCATGTAAGTGGCTTAGTTTTTCAAAGTGAAGCTGAATAGTAAAAGATTATAGCTCTATTGCTGGATAAAAAAATTAAAGCTATAAACTAACTTCATGGCTTTTTTCAGAAAATACAATCTGAACATATTGTCAGTTGTTTCATAGTTCATGGAATTGGTCTAATTCTAACAAGCAGTGTTTTCAGCCAGAAAGATTTTTTAATATAGGCATTCATAAAATATATAGTGACAAGAATTTTCTTACAAGTCGTCTTTTTGTCCACCAGTGTTACTCTACTCCTTTGTCTTATTCTTGGTTCTATAAGCAGAGCCTGAGCCAAAAGCTTACATATGTAAATTTGGAAAGTTATCCCAGGGAACAGTGGCAAAATCAAACAAGACAGACAAGGCTATTAATGACATATTCATTGAGTTAGCCAAAACATAGGCACTAGTGCTAGATCTTGAGGGAACATCTGAGAAGTCTTAGGAAATATGTGTTCTACATACACATAAAGTGAGCAGGTTCTGTGCAGCCTGCCCCCAAAGGCTCAGGGTGCTGAGATGCCGAAGAAAGAGGCTGACAAATCCAGTTTGTCAGAAACATTTAATAGGGACTTCTGCACAGAAGCTATGTCTCAGGCAGTGATGAGACAGTGGATCCCTGCAGTTACCCGCAGACCCAAGGCTTACATGCCATAGAGACAAGGGCATACATGCTTCAGAAGGAACATGTGAGACACTGAAGTCAAGCCTCAGGGAAAGGCAAGAATGCGACGTGCAGCATAGCATATAATTTGCTTAAGGCCAGGATTTACAGTGAGTGTGTGTTATTTTAATAGTAGATAAATGTAGAAATCTTAGAGGTATTCCTGGAACAAGAAGTTATCAGAAGTCAACATGGTAGATTAGCATCCAAGATGGAGTTACTTTAGCTTCACACTGTGCCTCTGAATTTCTTTGAGGAGGAGATGAGGTGGTCCCACACCTCTTCCGGGTTGTACATACCCAAGTGCCAGGCAATTCCTGCAGCTGGTCAGAAGCTCAGGGGCAGGAAGTGAGAAGTCCCCAGAGCAAAAGGCAAGGTTCAGCTCTTGAAACTGGTTGCCACAGCAATGACTTTAGTAAAAAGGCCAAGAGGATTTGAAGTGGCACCCAAGAGGTCTCAAACACTGTTCTTATGACTTGTGTGTCCAGAAGTGATAAAGTTGCTACTCACTAGGATGTGGATAATTCTAGCACTTTGGGAGACCAAAGTGGGTAGATCTCTGAGTCCCAGAGTTTGCGACCAGCTTAAGCAACATGGTGAAACTCCATCTCTACAAAAAAAATTTTTTTTTAAATTAGCCCTATGGTCCACAAAGCTATACACCAGTTCTCTTACTAATTTACCTTCCATCTCCTAATAGGTAAAGGAAATATATTGGACACAAGGACACTTAGAAGTTAATGGCCTTTCTAGACTTCTCTGGAATGAAATCTCCTTGGTATTGTCCATATCTTAAGCCACTAAATAGCTACTATCACTTGGTAGGCAGCAAAAAGGAATATGAAAAGTGACTAGAGATTAAGAAACCAGTTTACTTAACAAGGCTTCAGGAGAGAAGCTAAAGCAGTGTTGATATTAACTGTATTTGGGGCCACTTGCATCAAAATCACTTGGGCTCCTTGTTAAAAATCCAGGTTTCTGGCCCATTTATCAGTCTCTGGGAAAGGACTCATCTGCCACCAGGTGATTCTCAGAAAGTCTAACATTTGAAAACCACTGGTAGAGATAACTGGGAAAATGCAGAAGGCAGACAGGGAAGGAAGAAAGCCAAATAAAGAATGGAAGGGAAATAAAAAGGTGGCTGAGGAAAAGAAGGATGCAGTACATACTAAGGTACTACTTTTTCTTTAAATCTCTATGTAACAAAAGTTAAAGGCACGACAAAAGCTTATTAACCTAATTCTAGAAAAGTTAGAACACTGGAAAAATACCTACCTCAAACTTCACATCATTATTTGAAAATACTTAAGATGCACTCCCTCAGAGCAATAGTATAAGCAACATCCCCTATCAATCAGATGACAGCATCAATACCAAATTATAAATGTGCTAGCCTCATTCCTGGGTCTATTTTGTGTCTCCTAACGTGATTTTCTCATTTTACTTTCTCAACTACCTTGTTATCCTGTTATATTTCATATGTTACCATGAACCACTTTATATCCTTTTTGTAAAAAAGGTTTATTTGGATTCAATCACTGGCACCCAAATAAAGAAAATTAAAATTTCTTGGAGAACGCCAAACTCACTTTAATATAAGATGAACAAATGAACAGAAATAATGGTTGTAACCAGACCCTGGTAATAACAAGCAGTGGCAAAGCTTGATGATCAATTCCAATATGTAAACAAGACAGCACAATTGTCAGGAGCTACAAACTTTTTAGTATTAAGAGGCAGACCTATCTACAATGGAGCCAATAAAGCCCAAGTGACCTTTCAGGTGTTTCCTTGCTACTCCTCATCCTCCTTCCTCCTCTACCTCAAGGCACAATGGTTTTTGCAAACGGTTATTAAACTGCCTGGTAAGTCATAAAATTATTCAATTTCTCAGAGACTTACTAGCCTCAGTCAAGGAATTACATCTGATTCTCAAAGGCAGGCTGTGGCAGACTTTTCATCTTAACACCAGGCATGTGGTTGAAGCCAAAAAGAAGTACTTGTTGATGAACGGCACAGTGCTACTTTAAATGTAAACCTAACTGAAATGGAATGAACTCTCCTACAATGCTGCACTAAAGCAGCTCCTCTGTGAGTCCAGGTGGTACTTCCTGATCTCAGCAGTTCCACTTAGAACTCTGAACTAGCCTTGTTAATCACTTATAAGTGTCATGTATGAACATCTAAACTCCCATTAAAGCAAAAATATCATCAATGTCATCTGTCTCCTTAATGGTTCCTGATGTACTGTTATTTAGTTGCATCACTGTGTACGAATCAGTTTCATTTTCATGGATGCCTCTAAGATTTTCATGAATCATTTTCTTAGTTTGCATGACAGTCATTGAAACTCTACTACGCAAGAATTGCTTACTGTTAGGATAGAGATCAGTTCTATGCACAGTACAGTGTGCGAGTCTCCACTTAGCACCAGTATCTGCAGCAACGTTCTGAGTCCCTTGAGAGAACTGCTTAATTTCCCTTAAAAGAGTCGACTGCACCTTTCTCTGTGGTTTCCTTTGTCTCCGTAAAAATTTATTCTGTGATCTTCTCTGTCTCAGATGATGCTTCGAAGTTTTAATACCTGAGCCACGAAGAAGGCAGTTGCAAATAGACGTTTTTATGCAGTCTAGTTTCTTCGGCAAACTTTAAAGGACAGAGAGAGGAAAAATCTGGGCTTAAGATGCAGAAAAACATTCTCGAGCATTTTAATTTACCAACTGAAGAGAAAAATACACAACTTAACTGCAAGTTCAATGCCTGTGTACAATCCCAGAACCACATCGAAAAATATTAAGAGTTTCACCCCAAATCTGTTTTTCTTCAGAACACAAATGTCCTCTGATTGAAATGTAGACTAATGTGTACCCATTTTGCTTTCAAACTCTCAAAACTACAGCGGGCTAGCAATTAGCAGAATGCTGAGATACTTCCATACGTTAGTGTCATAGCTTTTCACTCATAACTGCTAATCTGTTCATAATGTAATGAGTGGGCATGAGGAAACATCACAAATGAAAAGATCTGACAGTACGTATTTATCCGAATCTGGATAATCAACTTCATGCTGTGGCAGAAAATGAACAAGGAATAAAGGCTAAGAGTTTATAAAACAGTGTGAAGACAGGGCTTCTGGCCCAGACACACTAACAGCCGTAAGCTACCCTTGTTATGATTCATATGTCATCTTCAAGTTTGGAAATTCAGATCTGATCATTTTAGATGTTTTGCTTCCACATGGGGTACACTGCCACAAGGTTTATCCCTGCCTTGCTGAATTGTTTCATTGTTTGCGATAGATTTTAAAAGATATGCAAGGATAGAAAACTTTGAGGAAGCCCATTATAATAAAGTAAATCATGATCTCTGCTTCCAAACCATTTTCTTATCTTACTATAAGCAGTGACTTTTAAGTGGGGAGAAGGTGGGTGTACTTCCAATTGAAAGGAAAACAGAGGGCCTGAATTGAGTTCCACATCTAACCCCTTGAGCAAAATCCTCCATTTACCCATCTATGAAACATACTGTGTACCCCACAATGTTATCATGGACATTCAATAAATTATAAAGTTTACCACAAATATTTGAATGAAACAGCAAAACAGGGCAATATGAAGGAGCACTATTATCTGGGGGAGTACTGAATAATGGTTTAACCAATAAACACCAGTTTGCTACCCTTCTCATTAACTTTTAGTTGTTACCTCTGCCTCATCTACCCTTGATCTTAAACCCATTTTTTTTTGTATTGTTTTGTTTTTTTGAGGTATAGCCTCGCTCTGTCACCTAGGCTGGAGTGCAGTGGCGCAATCTCGGCTCACTGCAACCTCTGCCTCCTGGGTTCAAGCAATTCTCTTGTCTCAGCCTCCTAAGTAGCTGGGATTACAGGCATGCACCATCACACCTGGCATTTTTGTATTTTCAGTAGAGATGGGGTTTCACCATGTTGGTCAGGGTGGTCTCGAACTTGTGATCTTGTGATCCACTGGCCTTGGCCTCCCAAAGTGCTGATATTACAGGTGTGAGCCACCACGCTCGGCCTTTAAACCCAATTTTAAACAGAATGCTTCTCTACATCTCAGACTGCATTTTCAGCCATAGAATAGATCACTTTTAGTTTATTACAGAGCTTTAGGGGACCCACCTCTATGTAAAAACCCCTCAAGCACTGTATCCCTTAGAAATATTCAACCACTTTTCCCATAGCTTCTAATCAAAATGTGTTACAAAACCCTCACTGTATACTAATTTTTTTTTTCTGAAACAGGACTATCTTTTCTATAAATAATTTTAAAAAATTAACACATTTTCAATAGGTGGTTCATCACTAAGAATGAAATTTGAAGCCCTGAATACCTGTCAGCTACTATCCATGGCTAACTATGGATAGGAAACTATGGGGTATGCACAGGATATTTCTTAAAGAATACATTAAAAAACAGGTCAGAATAATCGCCTCTGTGAAGGTGGAATAGGCTCTTAATACCTATTTGTGTCTGAATCGTTAACATTAAGCCCTGAAGTGTCTAATGTCTAACTTCATGTAATGCTTGATGCAATACTGGTTCACAAGCAAAGATAAGCACCCTTAAACAGTTCTGAATATAAAAATCACAGAAAAGAAATCAATATATAGAGTGTGCAGCCATTACAAACAGCAAACCTGACCGTGACCTCAGCAGTCTCGTATGGGCCTCACAGGAGGCAGGCACCTTCTGCTTCTGCTCTCATACCCTTATCCCATTGCACTGAAGCTGTCTGCAGAAAAGCTGCCTTTGCCCACACGACCCTGAACTCCCTGAAGACCAACTCCTGTCTTTATGCAGTGTATCCTCAGGCTCAGCACACCAAACATTCTTAATGCTTCTTGAATGAGCGAAGAGCATAAATGACTGAAGTCCAATTAACCTGTTTATCTTCTTCCTCCAATGATATAAAT
Source organism: Cacajao melanocephalus (assembly GCA_963573385.1). Classification (NCBI taxonomy): domain Eukaryota; kingdom Metazoa; phylum Chordata; class Mammalia; order Primates; family Pitheciidae; genus Cacajao; species Cacajao melanocephalus. The sequence continues at coordinate 7,874 of CAUYLG010069299.1, read as the reverse complement.
AACTTTGCTCTTACAACAAAAGCAGCAAATGCAATTGCAGTTTGAGTACATCCCAATTTAGCTCCACTGCAGCTGCTGGACATCACATTTTAAAGAAAAGTGACCTGAATATATACTTTTACTCATAACAACAACAGAAAAAGTAAAGAAACATAAATTTTGTATACACCTACCTAGTACCTTGACCTTCCAGATGTTTAAGCCGGTTGCTTTTAAGAAGTTTGTTTCCCAGAAAAATGGCCTGAGCCTTGAGTTTTTTGCTCCTGCACCATACAACTGCCATCTGGATTTCTTCGGAAAGTTGTGTGAAAGACTCAGCCTCTCGGAATCTTTGCACAAAACTTCTGGCTTGAGGAGTTACTATCACTTTCTGAGAAGAATGCTTGGTTGTCTTTAGTTTAAAATCAAAGCTGGTCTGAAATGTGAAAAGATGAGAAAAATATGATGTGTTACTGACTTGTAATTAAACGACAACAGGGAAAGCTAGCTCACAATCAAAATTTAAAAATTACAATGATCAGTCCTTAAATGCTTGAAGTGATGGATACTCCATTTGCCCTGTGATTATTATGCACTGTATGCCTGTAACAAAATATCTTATGTACCCCATAAATACATATACCTGCTAGGTAGCTACAAAAATTTTTAAAAATGAATTATCAATCTTTAAGGAAATTTTTTTGCTCACTAAGCTTTCCTCATGTCTTTAAAACCTGAAGTTTTCTCCACTACTCCAAATACAAGTTGTTTTGTTCCCCTCTGTACCAGGACAAGTCCCATCTGCAGCTGAATTAGATGGAGACAGGAATGGTAACATAAATATCCTAACACATATCTCACACACACAACAATAAAACCCCACGATTAAATATTGGTAAAAGCCTAACTGCAGGGGGTTGAGGCGGGGGGGGTGTCACTGAAAGGCCCTTCTCTACATCACTAGACTATCACAAATATATTTCACTTATTTCCATAACCTGAACAAACATCTTCAAAGTTAGAAATGTTTCTGAAAATGGGGAATACATGGGGCCTTGCAGAGCACCCAGCAGAGTAGGCCCATTAATCAGGTAATGACTGCTGAACATCTGTTAAAAATGCTCAACTGAGCAACAATTCCAGTTCTACTTCAACCATCTTCTGACAAGGCACCTTTACTTCTTCAACCACTCCTTTCTATATCAAGTCACATTTGGATTTTACTAACGTTTACTGTTTCTTTATGAAAATATGCTACCTACGACATGATCTGCTCTTTCTGCTTACCTTCTTCCAAATTTCTTACACTTAAAAGGAACTTTAAAAAGAAGTAGAAAATATGAAAGTAACAACCCATGTCAATAGTTTATGTTTGGTCATCAATAGAAGTAGTTTGCTTTAAAAGCAAGGTAAGCATATTAGTGCTATTTGTGAAAAATATAGTACAATTAGGCTTGAATAAGAGGGATGTTGACCCACCAGCTTCAAAACCAGCTCACCTACAAACAGGTGCACAGGCTGTAGAAGTTTCAAGGCTCAAAAAGCACCATAGTTCTTGAGACACAGTTGAAAAACTATTCTGGGGACTGGTAAATGGTAACGAAAAGAGACTATGAAATCATACTGCCTGCATTCAAATTGCAGCTCTGCCATTTATTCACTATGTGGCCTGGCCAACTTTCTTGGCCTTCCTATGCCTCAATTTCCTCATCTGAAATATGAAAACAGTAATAAGTGTGCCCACCTTACAGAGCTTTTATGCTATTAACAATTATATGAATTCATGCATAAAAAACACTTAGAACAATGCCTGGCACAGAAAGTATTATTCCTCACTCTGAATTCGTAAATTGGATAGGACATCAAAGGAAGATGGAGTCCTTAAAGTTCAAGAAAGTACACTTAAGAATTCTTAAACAGAAATAAACTAACCCATGAAGAATACCAGAAGTAAAGACATTTTGCAAAGATGGGGTTAAAAAAAAAAGTCAAGTTACTGAGTAAAACAGTAATGCTGATATACTTATATGCTGTTGGGTTCAGAACAAACAATTTACCGACATTAATAAATCGTGTTAAAACATGAACCTCAACAAGAGTAAAGGAATAGCTTCATGACAAATGATGAGGATGATGACCAAAATCATGACAGTAGCTGATAACATCTAACTCCAAGGAAATGCTTACCATACTCCAGACTCCAGAACACTTTACATGCGTTAAACTGGCACAACCCTAGGAGGCGCATATTACTATTACAAAATAGAGATACAAAGAGATCAGGAAACTTACAGAAGGTCACACAGCTAGTACCAAAGCCAGGTACTATACTCTTAACCTGCAGCACAATCCATACTTAATGATAGATCTTGCAGTTACTTTAAAATTCTAGAGAAACTCCTACTAAAACATTTTTAAAGGTACTGTATTAACTGAATTAACTGGATGTATTAAAAATCCCCTGCCTCTATTCATTTAGAAGCAAGCAAACACTGACAATAAGAAGGCATTAACCTTAGAGCTGGGACTAAAATGAGAAAATTCAATCTCTGCCCTTGGTAAGAAGCATCCTCTACAAATTAGCAGAAATCATAAGCTAAATTTAATGAAGCCAGACAAACCTGAGTAGCTTTGTGTTTCAGCTGGTTGCAGAAAGCCCTCACATCAAATTCTGATGACTTTTCTGTGGAGGTGGGAAAATTGTAGATAAAAAACTTAGGCACACTATTTTCAAATCCACAACAAATTCTTAAGTGCATGACATTTCTTGCTAAATTACCGCATAAAAAATAAAGCAAGCAAAACACTAGCAAACAACTATAGAAATAAAAAGATAACTTCAAGTACTCAAGATTAGAAAGCATAGGTATTGTAATACCTCTCTAAAGATAATCAATGTGGGTCAAAATTAAGATGTGAGATGTTGAATTTCTTTCCATGCAGTGCAGGACTATACTTTCAACAGGTTTCTTTTTATTTGTTTTTTGTTTTACTAGAGCATGTGCTGTATCAAAGCAAATTACCTTTGAAAACTTTCTTATTCTTTACTGGCTGTCCAAGATCCTCATTATTCTGTGTATTTATCTTCATTTGTTCAGCATTTTTGGAAATTCCAAGTAAGGTTTCTTCAGTGGCCTTTGGTGACTGCTCACTTATTAAAAACAGTTTATTTAGCCATTTAGTTATTCCTCTAGCTGCAAAAGCTGTAGGTATTTCTTTCTTAAAGACTTCAAAAAATGGCTGTCCTAAAAATTCAATGATATCAGAAGGAAAGGTAAAATCTTTGAAGTAAGGCACTGGTTGAATCCTAGAGACCTCTTGAAGCAATCCAAACAAAGTCTCGTAGAATGAAATCAACCTTTTTAAAACACCTTTATAGAGAACCCTAGAGAAAGAAACAGAAGCTAATTAGCCAGTAATTACAATTTGCAGATTACATTAAAAAATTGCAAGATTAAAAGTTGAAAATAAATGGCTATCAAGGTCTTCCAATATGTATAAAAAAACAGTATAGTGCACACCTGCAAACAGCCAGATTAGTCCAACCCAACAGAAAAATCCCAAGTATAAAATGTTACTCAAGGCCTGGCGCAGTGGCTCGCACCTGTAATCCTAGCACTATGGGAGGCCAAGGTGGGCAGATCACGAGGTCAGGAGATCAAGACCATCCTGGCCAACACGGTGAAACTCAGTCTCTACTAAAATACAAAAAAAAAGAAAAAGAAAAAAAAATTAGCTGGGCGTGGTGGTGCGCACCTGTAGTCCCAACTACTGGGGAGGCTGAGGCAGGAGAATCACTTGAACCCAAGAGGTAGAGGTTGCAGTGAGCCCAGATCTCGCCACTGCACTCCAGCCTGGTGACAGAGCAAGACTCTACCTCAAAAACAAAAAAAAGTTACTCAAAAAACCATAGGACAGTCCACAAGGAAAAATTTATTTATATTCAAAAACAAAGTACTACATGGAGAAATGTACAAAAGGATGCATATCAAAGTCTTAAGTGTGGTTTTATCTAGATGGTGAGATTTTAGGCAAATTTCAGATTCTTTACATTTTTCTTTTTTAATTTCTTAAAATAGGCATGTATTATTGTAATCAGCAAAAATTAAAGCTATTTTCATTACAGAAAAGTTTCGAAGGTTTAGCATTTTAAAATAATATGACTAGTAATCAAATACTGTTATCTCTGATTAAGGATAAAAAACACAAAATAGGAAATAGTACTTGAGATATCCAGGTTAAGACATCAAAACAAGGTTTTCAATCTCTAAACACAGAAAAACTTTTCTTTTTTCCCCCCAGTGTTTTCTTACATTCATATTAGAGCTAATAATCTTAATTGCTTGAAATGGCCCAAAACAGGCCTTCTTATGAATACAAATTGTAATTATCCATCAGATCAGTTTCACAATATGTACTGAGAGACATGCAAAAGAACATCTCTTTAGTCTGCAAGTATTACCAGCGTACATTAACTAAATATGCTTAGAAAAGCAGTGGTGTTTCAGGTAGCACATAAGAAGGTCAAAAATTGCATTTATCATTGCCATTAAAAATTAGAAACCAAGCGACAGAAAGAATCAAGTGATATAGCCAGCCCAGGAATAGCATCATTTTAAATGGCCTGTTGTAGTATGACTACTGCCAACAATTATTTATTACTGCAATTCCCAGTCCCAGACATTAATTTTTTTAATGCTCAATACAAGCCCACTGATGTTTCACTACAACCTACCATGACCCAGATTTCAATGTCACACCAGTCACTCCCAATTTTTTTAGTTGCTCAGTGTTGGGCTGATCTTGTGGATTGAGATACAAAGCCTACTCCTTTGACATAACCATCAGCACTTGGCTTCCCATCTACCCCCCAAAAACTCTGATCAAATCAAGAAAGAGAATACCTGCACCTTCCTAACCCCATAGGAAAGTAAGTTTGAATACTACTAATAAGAAACTAGGCTGAAAGGAAATGAGAAAGAAATGAAGGATTTCAGAGATATGTACATACCATAACCTGCTCACCAGCCCTACTATCACAAGGTTTAAAATAATGAACTCTTGCAAACCTAGATGTTTCACAGTCCAGCTGGAAAATCAATTTAAGGTGGGAAAACAAAATCAAAGTTAATTTGGGTTTTTTAAGTTACAATCATGAATGAAGAAATATATTGGAATTAAAGAGAATTTTCTTAAAGGTATTAAAGCCTTAAAGCATGTTCTGTTTAAGAATTTTAAACTTTAAAATATGATAATAAACACTCTGCTAGTGCTCCTATTATTAAATTTAATTCTTAAAGTTTAGTTTCTAAGATTAAGAATTTCTAGCTATCAATGCTTTTAGGATAATACATGCTGAACAGTGACAGGCAGTCTCTGGCAATGGCCACATCAGGCAATTCCTGAGAAAAGGAGGCCAAGAAGCAAAAGTTTAAGAATTCCTACAGGTTATAACTCCTATCAAGTATTAGCTTTCAAACAAAACGACTGTTAAATATATCCAAACAATTTCAGTTCAAAAGAAGGTGTATTTTAAGAGATTCAAGGATACAGAAATGTTTTGCAGCAGCAGTCCAACAAGCGAAGCAGCAACTTGCAGGCTCCCAAAACCTTCATCAACACCAGCTCCACCACTGGCTGACTGGGGACGACACTGGTATTTACGGGCTGACTTTTACTTGGGAAAAAAAAAAAGTACATTACTTTCATTAAACCAAAAAAAAAAAAAGGTTTATTTCACATTTACCACTTTATTATACAGGATATGACAAAAGATTCAAATAAAGAGATGCACAGGGCAAGGTATGGCAGAAGGGGCATAGAGCTTCCATGTCCTCACTGGGCAACCCTTCACATACACGTTCAGCTATCTGCAAGCTCCCATTACTTTTTTAAGTATAAAACATTTCTATAGCAGTTTTCAAGTGAAGACTTGCTTTAAGGTCAATTTGAGGTAGTTATATGAAATAACAGCCCACTGCTGTTTTAATACAATCTACCATGACCCAAATTTCAATGTCACACTTGTCACTCCCCATACACCAATGTCAGAAGATTACCACAAACACCAGGTGCCCCATATTAAAATTTATACAGCTGAGGTATAATGATTATATTCCAACACCAAGCACAGGGAAATCCAAAGGGAGATCACAAGACATCGAGATCTCAGCCCACCACATTACAAAGCAACTGCGCCACTTACCTGGGAAAAAACAACTCAAACAGGTCTTGAATTGAACCTGCCAAATTCATGTTTTTCAAACGTTTTAAACATTGCTCAACCTGAAAGAAGAAGAGCAGCTCAAATTCATGTGTATACAATGCAGACATGGTCACTGATTATGACCAGGAAAGAGAAGAGTTCTAGATTTTCAAAGTATGGAAATATGCTAAATACCATAGACTACCTTATTTTTTTTTTCAGGGTAGAGAAATCCAAAGTGCAGGCAATTGTTTCTGGTTACAAATTTGGAATTTATCCAGCCAAACACATTTTTTAAATTAGGTGACTCCAAAGAAATTAGCATATGCCACAATGAGCTTGATGTTAACAAAAGAGACCAAAATGAGTATAGATTATTCTCAAGATTATAATTTTGCCGAGGCAACATGATTTTTAATAGTGAAACTACTCAAACAAGATAGCAAATTATTAACTACTAAATTTCAACAGTCTATAAAGTACCACAGAGATGAGGAAAATGATTGGCTTTAAACGCTGAACAAATATATTCCTTGAGTATATTAAGCTTGTTCTCATGTTCCTCTGCATCTTCTGTCTTCCTCCCTTCTCTCTCTTGAGTTTTTCCCCTTTTGTTTCCTTTTGAACCATAGTTCACTTACCTATATTTTCAAAGTGCTTTACCGTCTTGCTTTGTCAATACCTCCCTCAAAGGATGGTGTCCAGACTTGAAAACTGATAGGAGCTGACCCTAAAGAATTTAAGGATTGTTCCCTCCATTGTTCTGAAAACCGCTGGTAAAACAGAATCCATAACCTTGGTTCAATTTCTAGAAGTATATTTGCAGCTCTAGCAAGATACTCTTGTTGCCACTGCCCACTCATATTTTTATATCTGTCTAGATGCAGTCTCATGCTGCCCTTTGTGTGGTATTCCTGAGGACTACAGAATTCCTACAGCATTTTGTACAATGCATGGCTTTTACTTTAAAAAAAAAAAAAGTTTAAGTGCTATTCAGTGCCTACTGAACACTGTTCTGAGAACTGGATCGCAGTGGCAAACAAAAGTGACAAAATATATTGCCCTTGTGGAGCTTACATTATAGCTGGAAGAGAAAGGCAGTCAATCAGTGGTAGATGGTGTTAAGTTCTATGGAGAAAAATAAGGCAAAGAGGGAGTGCTGAGAGAATTGCAATTTTAAATAGGGTCTGTTTTTTATTTTAGCATTTAGTTAATATTTTACATGTCTTCCTATTTTTACTACTAGATTTTTAGCAACTAGAGATAGGGAAGTTTCTAATACCATTTTATCTCCCAGCATGCCCTACATGTACTCCACAGAACAGGAATCAAGACTGTTTTCTGTGTTCCATTTAGGGGAATGTTTACTTACATGAAAGTTCTCTGTAAACTCTGAAATGTTAAGCAGTTATAAGACAGTAGTAGAAGTGGTAACAGCAGCTGCAGCAGCAACGTAAGCATAAAACATGTTTCCCACCTAAGGGATTACATAGAATATAAAATATATACACAAATAACTTTACCACAACACAGACTGTATTAAATGCTAGAAGAGAAGTACAAAGAGGAGGCCCAAATAGCCAAGAATTAAAAAAAAAAAAAAAAAAAAAAAAAAAAATGAAAAAAAAAGAAGTAAAAACCAGAAAAATACAAATAAAAATGAGAATACAAAAAAAAAGGAAAACACACC
>CAUYLG010069298.1:0-18089 GCA_963573385.1 Cacajao melanocephalus | reverse complement strand
GCACCCCCTGCCCTCCCCCCGCCCCGCCCTGCTTCACACTGAAGCAAAGACCAGGATGTGGTGGCAGCTTGTGTGGCTGTCTACATAGCTCACTCTCTGTAGGACACATTCCACTCCTGAACCTGCTTTTGTAACTGTTGGAGAGAGCGATGGTTTTCACATGTGCATCTTGCCCTCTTAGAGTTCAGAAGCCGGCAGATCCCTGCCAGTACTTGTTCCGGTTCCCTCTTCCCGGCCCTGGAGAGCGCGGGCCCTCTGGCTTCCTTCCCCAGCGAGCCGGCTCCGGGAATGAACCCTGGCATCCTGATGGGAGCGCAGCAGGCAGGTGAGGCGGTGGAGACACTCCAGAGCTGCTGGAACCACAGACCTGGCATGTTTCCGATGTGTCCAGGTGACTATGTAGTCAAGCATTCTTCACAATCAGTCAGGGGGCTGCTATCTTTTTCTATAATGCCGTTACATTTCAGCTTGAATTTGTAATACTTTTCAACAAAGAATGCTAGGTTTTTCATTTCATTTCAGAGCTTTTCTTTCTTCCTGTTTGATACAAAGTGGGATCACCTGTTGGGGACACATGCAGGATCCCTCTGCAGCACCCCCTAGCCCCCCCCACACAGCATAGAGCTCTCTGTGTAAAGGTGCTGAGACAGGGTTTGAATGAATTGCTAAAAGGGGCGGAGAAGCCCAGATTGCCGACATTCATCCTGTGCTTGGCTCGTCCCTGCTTTGTGATCACCTTGCAGCTCAGCCACCACACTGTGAGCAGGCATCAGTTTCTGCATTTTACAGATTGGGAAGGTGAGGCTCATTGAGGCTGGGTGCTTGCCTATGACCTCGTGGGCAGGAGAAGGTGGAGGCAAGAGGTGACATTCAGTGTTTCTGATACACGTGCTTGGCATCTTGCTGTGGTGCACAGACTTACTAAGCATGGTGATTGTCATCACAGTAGACACCAGCCTTCCCTAGACTTAGGAAGGTCGCTGGTGGTTTTCATGTCTCCTGCCCAGAGGGTCTGTAGAGGTGCATTGGCCCTGAGAGGCAGCCAGTGCCCTTGTACCCACCTGGCCCGTCTATCGCCTGGGCAGGGGTCTGGGACGTACTCTCCTCCAGAGGCCCAGAGCTCCTCACTACTTCCCCATGCCCAGGCCCCCTGTGCCTCTGCCGTCATGGACTGAAGAGCCTGCTGTTTTTGCTGTCCGGGTGCCTGGGTGTAAGCTCCAGTGCTGCCACCTTTCAGCTGAGTGATTTGGGGCAACTCAAGCCCTCTGAACTTCCATTTCCTCGTCTGTAAAGTTGGAAAATCTCTTTTGTCTCATCTGCAGGGCAATTGTAAGAATTAACTAAGATGGCAGTATGAGCAAGTACTCAAAGCATGCTGCACGCCAGGCACCATTCTAGGCACTTTTTTCTGCTCACTCATGTCATTCTCACAGTTGCTACATTGACCACCCCCGTTTTCTGGATGAGAACACTGAGGCATAGGAGGTTAAGTAAGTGTCCAGAGTTACACAGCTGGGAGGTGGTGGAACCACGCCCACACACGTCATCTGGCTTCAGAGCCACCCTCCTAAACCCACAGGAATATTCGGTGCTACTCCTGACCTGAGCTCTTTCCAGACCATTCTGGTTGACATGGGCAACTTAAGCATTTTGGTCAGCCCCAGGAGACTAGAAGCCAAGATTGCCCCCAGAATTACCCTCAGACCTGGGAGCCCTGGGCCCTATGAACAGTCTGCACCCAGGTAGCTGCAAACCCGACTGCTCTCCTGGACTCCAGATGTATTATTCCATTTTCATACTGCTATGAAGACATACCCAAGACTGGGCAATTTATAAAGGAAAGTGGTTTAACTGACTCACGGTTCTACATGGCTGTGGAGGCCTCACAATCATGGCAAAAGGCAAAGGAGGAGCAAAGGCACGTCTTACATGGTGGCAGGCAAGAGAGTGTGTACAGGGGAACTGCCTTTTATAAAACCATCAGATCTCGTGAGATTTATTTACTATCATGAGAACAGCATGGGGGAAACTACCCCCACGATTCAGTTACCTCCCACCAGGTCCCTCCCACAACACATGGGAATTATGGGAGCTACAATTCCAAGTGGGATTTGGGTGGGGACACAGCCAAACCATATCAACCTGAGGTCTTGAGAGAGAAGGTAGAAGGAAGCAGAAGTTTCAGGTATGGTCCTGGAATTCAGAAAGTCCCCTGGTCCTTCTTTCACTCAGGCTGTGTGTCCAATGAGGTATGAGCAGGAGGGTGCATGTTCCTATATGTGCATGTATATAGGTGTGTGCTTGTGCATGTGTGTGTGTGTGCATGTCTGTATGCAGGAGTGTGTGTGCATGTGTGTGTGTGCGTGTGTATCTGCATGTGTCTTCTCAGTGCAGCAGAATCACTGTCGGGATTTCTGACCTCCCGACAAGACTTGCTGGGGAAAAGCTAGTTTGTGAAACTGCAAGGAAAATTATTTCCTCCTCGTCTGGCACCCAGGGCATTCTTCTGAACTGACCCTCCTCTTTGCCTTCTATCTGCTTTCAGGACCAGCTTCTGATCACTCCTCACTAAGTGCAGCAATGGGTCCAGCTGTTTTCAACGGCAAAGATTCCCCGAAGCGCCAACAGCTGGCAAAGAATAACCTGTTGACCCTGCCGCGTCCGTCGGCTTTAGGTAGCGCTGCCTGTCCTGGCCATCCTGGGGATCCTGCTCTTCTCTGGGCCAACGCCAGAGGGGGCATGGGAGCTGCTGGGCTGGGGCCGCTGAGCCTCCTGGAGTCTGGTGTGGCTTCCATGAGAGTCAGGCCAGGACCACAGGTGCCTCCTGAGTCTGTGGGTCTGGGCCTGATGCCTCCTGAATCTGTGGGTATGGGCCTGGTGCCTCCTGAGTCCGTGGGTCTGGGCCCAGGCCCTGGTGCTGTATGAGTGACACTTGGGAGATGTCATGTGTGCCAAGGAGCAGTGAGACACCTGTGGTGATGGCAATTGACCTGTCCTTTGGGCTGCGCAGCTGGAGGACGGTAGAATTTTGGAGCAATAGTGGGTGGTGTGTTGCTGGGGAAGAACATGGGCTTCCGAATCAGATAAATATGAATTCAAAACCTACCGCTGTCTCTTGTTAGTCAGGGGAGCTTGGCCAAGTCTCAATAAATGCTTTTTTTCATCTGGAGATGAGAATTCTGCTCCAAGGGTTAAGAGGGATGAGGTGCTATATGAAAGGTCAGAGCACATCTGGCAGCTCACTAACTGGTACCAGCTGTTCCTGTTCTCATCCAAATCAGCATCATCACTGAGGCTGGTCTGTTCAGGTAAGGCTTCCTGGAGGAGGTGATAACTGAGCTGCAACTTAGAAGTTGGGGAAGCATCATGTAAAGGTGGAATGGGAGAAAGGGAGCAAAAAGGGGTGAGGAGGTGAGGATACGGATGAGAGAAGTGAGTGAAGGGGCTGAGCAGAGCTCCTGCCAGAGGAGAGTTTGAGGAAGCTGTCAATGGGTGGAGCAACCTGGGGACCTGCTCGTGGACTCCCAGTCCAGTGCTCTCCTCAGCATGCTCATCCGGAGCCACTTCATAAGCCGTTCTCGTCTTCCATTCCTCTATTATGCACTCTGCCAAATTGGATTTGAGGATCCGCGACATCAAACTGGAGGAGCCCTTAGAAACCATCTAGGCCAGCGCTGTTTTACAGGGGAGGAGACAGAGGTCCAGAGAGGCAGGGCCAGGCCTAGAATCCGGTCTCCATGCTCCCACTCCACGTGCTGGTGGAGGACCTCCCCCGTGAAAATCTCGTCAGTTGTCTCATTCTTCACTGAAGGAGCGAATGTAGTTCCAACCAGCATCTCCATCCTGGAGCCTGAAGCTGCAGTAGCCGAGTCTCATCCTCCATAGCTGCCAAGCCCCAGGCAGCCTCCTGCTTTCTTCCAGGGACTGCTGCTTCTCTGCCGGGTGCTGCCTTAAGGACAGCCCTCTGGCTGCAGAGCTGGCCCCCCGGGGCTGGGAATGCTAGGCTGCTGTGGCCTCCCTTCTGGGCTGAGGTCTGTGGACCCCCAGCCTCCACCTGAACAGCAGGGAGATGAGGGCCTCCCTCAGCCCGGGACCCTGTGAAGGCGGCCCTAGGAAGCCTCCTGTGCGGACTGACTGCATTTTCCTTGCCATGCTCCGTGGAGGGGTGTGGGAGATGGAGCTCCTCCAGATTGCCCAGGGGAGCACACAAGCCTTTCCAGAATCTGACCCCGGCCCACCTGCCGAACCTCATTCCCTGCTGTTTTGGCTGCTCTGGGCAGCTCGGCTCCCACCCCTGTGGCCCCATCTCCTGTCTCCATGCCCTGTGCCTGCTTCCTGCCTCTGGGCTGCTCTCCACACCCACCTGTTAAACCACCTTTCTGAGGTTAGCTCAGGGGACACCTGCTCAGTGCAGGAGGGCTCCCTGTGAGCGCATGGGGCTTCCAGCCATCCCAGGCTCAGTCCCACAGCCACATGTGGCTGTCGGGGCCTCGGCGCTGTGCAGTTCCCGAGGACAGCGCTGTGGTCATGTGCATCTCAGAGCCCCGGTACCAGCTGCTGGGAAGCCCAGCTAATGGGCATGACGCTGGCTGGGTTGAGTTGCGTGGAGCACAGCTGAAGTGTCGGAGTTCCTGGGCCTTCTCGTCTGTTCTGAGGAGAGAGCTCAAAATCAATTTTTAAGAAACTGTGTCTGATACCACTTGGAGTTTACTGAAGCCTTGAGGCCTGTCACTCAGGCCAGTAACTGGTTCGCAATGGAGAAGTGCTGCCCCCTGGGGGCGGGTTGGGAAATGCTCCGGTAAAGGATGGATTTGTTGTCCCAGACACAGGGTCTTACTGGCATTTAGTGCTGGGACAGTGGGCAGGATGCAGAACATCCTTCACCAAGCAGGCTACATAATGAATCATCTCCCACAAATGCCACATAGTACCTCCCTGAGAGACATTTTCAGAAATAGTTGATCCACACTGGTACCATGGGAGCAGCTCCTGGTGACATCATTTGGGAAGAGCTCATGGGCTTAGGGTCTACTTAGAGCTATTTATAGAATTAGCTTCCCAAAGTGAGAAAATACCTGCATCTCTTCCCTCCTTACTGAGACCCGGTTCCAAGCCCTGTCCCCTCCGGATGATCAGCAGAGCTTTTTGGAGGAGCTGGCTGCTTAGCCCCTGTGGGGGGCCTCCCATTGCAACTGGGGACAGATGTTTGCAGAGTCAAAGGCCTCATCTCTGCAGACAGGGATGAGGAAAACAGCAGCTGCCTCAGTGGTTGTTGGGAGGGTGAAAGGAGCCCACGGGTTTGAAAGCTCTTTGTAAACAAAGTACTTTCTGCTTTTAACTTTTTATTTACTTTGAGTCAGTCTGATGAGGTGAAAATATTTTTTGGATTACTCTTAAGAGACTCTAAAGCAATGATTCTTACCCTGCAGTGTGCTTAAGAATTACCAGGCTGGCCGGGTGTGGTGGCTCATGCCTGTAATCCCAGAACTTTGGGAGGCTGAGGCAGGCAGATCACCTGAGGTCAGGAGTTCGAGACCAGCCTGACCAACGTGGTAAAATCCCATCTCTACTAAAAATACAAAATTATCTGGGCATGGTGGTGCATGCCATTAATCCCAGCTAATCGGGTTGCTGAGGCAGAATCGCTTGAACTTGTGAGGCGGAGGTTGCAGTGAGCTGAGATTGCACCATTGCACTCTAGCCTGGGCAACGAGAGCGAGACTCCATCTCACAAAAAAAGGAATCACCAAGCTGGCTTATAAAGGGTGGTATTTTCTTACTGTCGTTTCCAAAGATGTGATTCTGGAGGTCAAGGCGGGGCCCAGGGACACACAGGTTTAACAGGCCCGTGTGGGTTCTGTGCAGCCACTCAGGTCACAGCTGCAGAATTGTTGCTCTGATTGGTGCTTCTCCACCTGGGCCATGCATTAGAATCACAGGGAAGCTCTGAGGTATTGGGATGCCTGGGTCCTGCTCCCATGATGGGCTTCTGGTTTACCTGGGGCAGGGCTGCATCCAAAGTTTTAAAAGTTTCCCAGGTTAGTTAAATGTGCAGCAGAGGTTGACATGTGAATATCTACGTGTAGGGGAAATTTTGTATCTGGTTAGTCAAGAAACTATGGAAACCAATTCTTGGTGTTTCAGACCATTCACCAAGATAGCTTGAGTCATGAGCATGCTGTTTTCTAGAGTGGGTGGGGATGACTCATTGCAGTGGGTGCCAGCCTCTGTACTTGATTTTTTTGAGTCTGAAAATAGCTTTCCAGGCTGGGGTAGGGAGGGGCGCGCAGGTAGATCAGTACTGCCCCCAAGCGGTGGAGCTGTGGTGGTGGATCGAATGCTGCCGTCGCCTGTGTGGAAACATATTTCTCTCTTCCAGCCCTTCAGAAGTGGATTGGAATATGTCAGTTACAGCAATGATGGTGGCGAAGATGATGATGTGGGGAATTCTGGCTACCATATGGGGTCCAAACTCCCTGCAGTTCGTTGCACAAAGTGCTCTGCATACATTCTCTTTAATTCTGATTGAACCACCTTTCAGAGTAGGGTTTAGTGTCCCATTTTAAAGACGAAGGAGTTCAGGCTCAGAGAGAGAAAGTTGAGACACACACACAACTTTGGAATGAAACATTTATAAAAATCGACGTTTCCTTATGCCTAGATATTTTACTAGGTCCTTAAAACCCATGTGAAACTGTGACTAGAAAAAAAAAACAAAATAAAACAGATCATTGTTCTCCAAACCAATGGAAAGATTTATTGGAGCTCTTTCCTGGTGATAGCCTAATCCACACTCTGAATATTGTCTAGGTATCTTGTCAAACTCCGGGCCCCCCAAAAAACGCCACAAAGGGTGGTCTCCAGAATCTCCATCAGCTCCAGATGGTGGCCACCCCCAAGGTGGTGGGAACAGAGCTAAGTATGGTAAGTGATGGCAGCCTTGCCCAGAATTCCAGACTTGGGTACTGGTGGTAGTGCTGCTGCCAGTTGTGTGTGTATGTGTGCATGTGCATGTGTGTGAGTGGTATACTGGTGAGGGAGTTCTAAGGAGGCAGCGTTTGGTGTAACAAAAGATCTCTCTCTCACATGTTAGAATTGCTTTATATGGTGTAGGATCCCTGTATGGTAGTGAGTTCTCTGAGCACTGAGAAATTTTAAAAGAGGCTGTTTATCACTTGGCAGGGATATTGAAGAAGAGACTGAACCACTGGGGGAAGGATGGACTGAATGAACTTAAAGGTGCCCTTGACCTTAGGAATCTGTGACTCTAAGAGTTTGGTGGTCCTGTAGTCAAGGACATTGGTTGGGGGGTAGCACGTTTGCTGGCCGGCCTGATGTCAGGTGTGTGAGAGGCGGATGCCTTGTCTGATGTCTTTACTAACGTTCTTGGGTGTTCCTAGAGAGCGCAGGCATGTCCTGCGTGCCCCAGGTTGGCTTGGTGGGACCAGCTTCAGTCACCTTTCCAGTGGTGACCTCTGGAGAACCCGTGTCTGTTCCTGACAACTTGCTGAAAATATGCAAGGCCAAGCCAGTGATATTTAAAGGCAAGTACAGCAGTGCTGTGAGTTGTGGGGATGGGAGAGCCTAAAGGAAGGGACGAGAAATGGGCAACTGCGAGACCTCATCCTGGGCCGACTCCAGGGCACCCTCCTCAGACAAACCTAAAATGCTTTCCAGGGCAAGGAAAGAACAAGGCAGAGCCAGTCACTAGTTCAGCCCCCGATCAGATGCCAAGAATGATGGTGCTTGTCATAGCTTTCCACAGTGGGTCCAGGTGAAACCAGAACAGCCGGCACATGGCAACACACACTTACATACATACACATGATTCCCTGCCATGAAGTCCATTTACCTGTTCCCTCATTCTTTCCTTCATTTGCTCAGCTTCACTCAGCTTCTGCCCTGGTCCCAGGCCTGTGCTGAGTGTGGAGGATTAGAAAAAAACAAATCACTCCCTGGCTGCAGGAGCTCTGCTCTGGTGGGTTGTCCTGTTGTCACCCATGCCACTAGTATTTTTTTTACTAAGAAATCTACTTTGGCCAAAGATAGCCATGGTCACCCCTGTAGAAGCATCAGGTAAAATTAGATTTCGTCTGTTCAGTGCAGTGGGCTAACGTATGCTATGTAGGGGCAGACTTTTGGCTCAACCAAAGAAATCCCTTTGATGAATCTGGAGACCTTGCAATGGGAAACCCTGGGGGATTCATCAGGTCTTGACTGGTGATTGCAGGTACCAGAACAGCTGGCACATGGTGACACACACATACATACCCACGTGGGCATGGCACGCACACACCACGCACACATGCCGTGCACGCAGGCCCCTCCTAAATACGTTATTATTGTATTTGGTATCATGCTTGTTGGTTAGAGGAGGGAGGATTTTGGGAAAATGGGAGAAGCATCCTACTGATAATTAAGAAATAAGAAAGAGCATGTCTTTTCCCCTAAAAAAACGAAGAATGGACAGAGTATTCAGGAAGTAGAGTGCAACTCTGAGTTTCGACTTTAACATGACACAGGGGCAGTGACTGGGGCAGTGACTGAGGCAGTTCCACGGGGCTCCACGGTCTACCTAAAATGAAGGGCAGCATTCTTTCAGTCATGTTGCATGTATTTTTCATGTGGCCATCATGTGTCTGTGGTAGGCCCCAAGAACATGGTGCTCAGGCAACAGAGCTGGGACAGAACACAAGGCATGGCGTTGCAGGCAGGGCTTCATCTGCAGCAGCTTTGAGCCAGGAGCCTCAGAAAAGAAGGCCTGGCCGGTCTGGGTCTCACACTAATGATCCAGTATAGAGACTGCCCTCTTTATTCTCAGGTGTGCTCCGTTCCCTGCACTGCCTCTCTGTTTACGCTGTACCCCTCGCTGTAAAGTGCTTGCCTCCCTGATTCCTGTTCCCCACAGCCATGTGTCCAAGCCCTGCCGAGGCTTTAAGACTCCACCCTATGGCTTCTCCATGAAGCTGTCTTAGAGTCCCTTTCCTCCACCCCCCCCTTGTCACTTGTTTCTCTTTTATGACAAATGTCACGTGCTTGCTTTTATAGTAACTCTTTACCTCACTTCTTGCCATCCATAGTATTTGTAAGTGGTGCTACCCAAATGGTAGCCCCTGGTCCAGCAGCACCTGCATCGCTCCAGAGCGTATGAGAGGCATGAATTCACAGGCCAATCCCAGATTCAGAATCAGGCCCCAGTTCTGCATCATCAGAAGCTCTGGGTGGGGCCAGCAGTATTTGGCAAGCCCTTGAGAAGCAATGTCTTTGAAATCATGACCTGTGTCCCAGGCACCAGCTTTACTCCCCGAGCCTAGCGGGATGCCTGCACATAGCACACAGCCGAAGCCAGAAAATGTGTTTTTGGTGGCTAAATGGAGTACCCGGAGTGCAAGATACACGCCCTCCCCCCCCCAGGCAAACACACATGTGCCACCTTTGGGAGCTCAGCAGCCCCAAGAAGATGTGACAGCTTCACCTGGTTTTACAAATGCAAAGTCTGAGGTTTAGGGCAGTTAAGCATCTTCCCTAGCGTCATGTAGCTACAGAATGATGGAAAGAGAACCTGGCCTGGGCGATTCCACCTCTAAGGGTTATCCTCAGAATGAATTTTCTAATGGGCCAGGCGTGGTGGCTCATGCCTGTAATTCCAGCACTTTGGGAGGCTGAGGCAGGTGGATCACTTGAGGTCAGAAGTTTGAGACCAGCCTGGGCAACATGCTGAAACCCCATCTCTACTGAAAATACAAAAACTAGCCGGGTGTGGTGGTACGCACCTGTAATCCCAGCTACTTGGGAGGCTGAGGTGTGAGGATCACTTGAACTTGGGAGGTGGAGGTTTCAGTGAGCCGAGATTGCGCCACTGCACTCCAGCCTTGGGACAGCAAGGTGCTGTCTCAAAAAAGAATGACTCAGTCTCCTGGTCTCTACAATGATATATTTTCCCAGCTCACTTTGCCAGAGAGCCTGGGAGGATGCAGGGCAGAACCCTCCTTGCTTGGAGTCAGTGAGGCAAGGGCTGGCAGGCAGCACCCAGCAAAGCTCCAGAAGGTGCTCTGCCCACGGCGAGTCCCATCAGCGGTGCTGGAGGAGTGACAGGTGGCGGCTGCTTGGCTCTGGGCAAGTCCTTCTGGGCTTCAGCTCCCTCACTTGTAAAAAATAAGAGGATTAGACAAAATGAACCAGCAAATGCCACAGCCCCATTGGTTAGAAAAGGTGACTCCTCTCATCCTGGGTGCCAGGAGGGTGAGCAGGTGCACTCCATGAGCAAGGCTTCCCAGGACAGGGGCACTCAAGGCACCCAGCGCAGCTCACCTGTCTCCTTCAGCATCCTCAGCCCCAGAGGACCCACACGTGTGGGGCCATAAACTGTGCACAAGACGGGTTGCCAAGTAGCTGCTGTTCCTCCACAGGCCACGGGAACTTCCCTTACCTCTGTGGTAACCTGAATGATGTCGTGGTCAGCCCCCTCCTGTACACATGCTACCAGAATTCCCAGTCCATCTCGCGAGCGTACGAGCAGTACGGCGCCTCTGCCATCCAGCCCATCTCCGAGGAGATGCAGCTCCTGCTGACCGTCTACTACCTGGTCCAGCTGGGTGAGTCGCCTCCACCTCCTAGCCCGAGCACAGACCTGGCCTAGGCCCTTGTGGGGGCTGACACGGGCTTCTGGAAATGAAATACAGGGGAATTCCTTATGGTCCACTGGGGGGACGTCATGAGGTCACTGTGGGTGTCCCCACACTGAGGGGCTAATAGTAGGTTAAAGTTGATGGAGACATTTCTAGAACTCTATCTGCCATTCTAGGTACAGGGATACAGCAGGGAATTGAGCAAAGACCCTGCCCTTGAGGCGATTCTAGTTTAGTGGGAGAGAGAAGCAATAAACCAGTGGAAAATAGGCAGGTAAAGGTGGGCGCGTGCATTTGTGTGTCTGTGTGGGGTCAGTTTAGGGTCATCAAGAAAGGCCTCTGAGAGTAGAGACCCGGACCCCTGAGCAGGAGTCAGCCTTATGAGGATCTGAAGAATGATGACAGGTGGAGGAGGGAGAGAGGCCAGGTGAGGCTGTGAGATGTGGAGGAGCAGCTGCAGCAGAGAGAGAGTGTGAGTGAGAGGTGTGGTCAGAGAGGGGCAGGCTCCAGTCGAGTGTGATTCCATGGTAGACATATTTAGAAGCCACTGGAGTATTTTTAGGCAGAGGTTGGAGGCAATTTGATTTTCACTTTAAAAAGGCCAACTTGGCTGCCGTGTGGAGTCAAATGGTGCAGATGCAGTGGCAGAAACAAACGGTCAGTTGTTGCCTGCTAAAGGCACACAGTGGTTTGGGTCATTGAGGGTGGCAGAAGTGAGCTAGAGGGGCTATTCTGAAGATAAGGGTGACTGGAAATCCCTTTGAAAGGGGGTGGGAGCAGATGCGGACTGGGTTTCAGCCCAGCAGCCAGGTGAATGGTGGCAATGAACCTGAGTTCTATCTTGGCGTGAGTTTGAGATGCCTGCGAGACAGCAAGTGGCCTGTGTCATTTGCATGGGCAGGCCTTGATCCCGGGGGAGGTTGAGGTATACATTTAAGACACGCTGGCTTACAGATGACGTATATTAAAGCCGTGAGACCAGCTGCAGGGAGAGGAAAGTGCCGAGGTTTGAGCCTGGGGACTTCCTACCCTCAGAGACCCAGAGGAGGTGACTGAGATAGAACCGGAGGGAAGGCAGGAAAGGCTGGTGGAGAATCCGGGAAACCCGCCATCGTCCCTCTTTCTCATAGTCCCCACCAGTCTGGCAGTAAGCACGGCTTCATCCTGAATCCAGCCTTGCCCACCTTCTCTGTGGCTGTCCCCTCACCAGGGCAGCATTCTTGCCCTGTTCCCCACATCCCTGAAAACTGGGAATCCGGTTGCATCTCCTCCCTGCCCAGAGCCCTGCCGTGGTTTCTCATCAGGCGCTCACTCCACTCCTTTCCCAGGGCCCGGCCTGCCTCCTGGTCCCACCTGCTTGCTCTGTCCCAGCCCACTGTCCCCCTCAGTAATCTTGTCCCACCTGGGCATCCCACACTTGCTGTTCCTTCCCTGTGGTGTGCTCTTGCTGAAGACATGTATGGCTTGCTCCCTCATGTCCTTCAGGTTTAGGGTCACCCGTCATCTTCCCAGCAAGGCCCTATTGTTACTGTGTGTAAGACAGCTTCCGCCCTCCAGGCCCCTATCCTATTCCCTTTATTTTTAGGGGACCAGGAATTATTCTTTGTGATTGTTCCCTTTAAGTGTGTGTCCCCCAGTTAGGGTGTGAGCGCCATGAGGCCAGGCATGGTCAGCGAGTTGTTTTCCAGATGTCCCCCAGCATCCGCAGCTCAAGTCGACAGTCTGCAAATCTATGTTGAGGGAATAGGTGTATGTTGATACGAAGCAGTGAAAAAAGCATTCCCAAGGAGAGGGACTGATCAACCGTGCCAGTGTGGCTGGGGGTTCAGCAGAGGGAAGACTGGACCCTGACCATTGGGTTTGGCCATGGGAAGCAGTTGGCAGCCTTGGCGATGATGGACGTGAAGATTGGGATAAAAGTCATATTGGAGTGAGTTAGAGAGATTGGAGGTCAGGAGACAGTATGGCACGTGCAGATGGCTCCAGGTGGGGAGAGTTCTGGAAGGAGATGTGTACTCAAAGGAAAGTTTTTAAAAATGAAAGAGAGATGACGGCTAATCTAATTAAATTCTAATTTGATTAGCTAATTCAAGTAGTGAATTCTGATAAATTCATCCAATCAAAGATGGAGATATAAGCTAATTTAATCAAATTCTAGCATGGCCCACAGAGCAGGTGGCATGAACCCCATGTTATGCATCAGGAAACCGTATGAGATAGGTCAGGGCCGCACAGCTGGTATGGGTAGAGCTGGGCTGGAACCCGCCTGCTAAATGGAAGTCTGGCGCGCCTTCCTGCAGCTGATCAAATGTGAAATCCGGATGTATAAACCAGACAATTGGTAAAAGAGAAAACACCAGAAGGAAACAAATATTGAAAAGTATTCAGTCTCACTCATCATCATAGACATGCAAATCACAGATCAAGTAATCTTTTCTGAATTAGTAACCCCAATGATGGTACCCAATGGTGCTTAGGTGCAATAAAACCAGCGCTTGTCAAAGCACCGTTCATATGGTAAACTGACACGTTCAGGCCATTTGGAAGCAAGCTGGTATGTGTTAGCTGGTTCTGTAAATCCACTTTTGAGAATTCAGGCAACGGAAGTAATGTTCTATACATCAAGATGTGCATTGTGGAGGTATTTATAAAGGTGAATATTTGGAAGAAATAAGAGAATCCACAGTAGAGACCTTGCTACGTGAACGGTGGTGCTTACATATGATGGGACGCTATGGACACGCTAACACACTCTTTATGATGGCTGGAAATGGCACTGAAACTGATGATAGGGTCACAGTTAAGGAAAGAATGCAAGACCCAAAGTTTATACCGACAATCATACGGCTGTTTGTAAGGACAGTTTTAATATTAATTCCAGCAACACAGGTTTTAATTCCCTCTCTTGGAATAGGAGAAAGCCTAATATATTCCCAGGCTGAATGTTCTACACATTTGCCGCTGTATATGCGCATAATGACAGTGTAACCTGTCTATACCCCTGTAGTTCCAGTCCTAACTTTCTGATTCTTTTTAAAGACCTTGTCCAATAAGCTGTGGGAATTTGGCTTCCGACTTTTTTTTTTTTTTAACAGGAGTGTTTTGGGTGGCAATTTTAGGTTCACACCTATTACCTTTTTCCGGGTTTTGCTGGCTTTTTGAAAAATTGTCTTTCCTTAGAGTTGGTGAGTGGCTTGGTAGCAAAGTAAGATGTTTTTTGGAAAAGAGGACAGACAAATTGAACTGCAGCTTGAGAACATACTCATTTTTCCTACTTTGTCTTGAAAATTGAGGAATGACTTTTTAACTGTTTTAGGTGTATGTGGCCAAAGGGTGAGCAAGGACTGTGTTTCTGGATTTTCAAAGAGGATGCTTAATCTTAAAAATAAATTTACAAATCATCTTATAATTTAAAACTTGCATAAAAAAAAAAAAAAGACTGAGAAATACACATAAATAGCATGGCTCTGTTAGGCCGGTGAGATGATGGCGGATTTTATGCCCTCGTCACGTGCTCCAGCCGAATGTGATAGGATTTCACAGTAATCGGTGGGTACGTTCACGTCACTGCACCCGCGCGTCCCCGATGCCGCTGGCATTTGTGGCAGGCCCTCCGCCCGCGTTGTGTTGCAGCCGCGGACCAGGTGCCCTTGATGGAGGACCTGGAGCAGATCTTCCTGCGCTCCTGGCGCGAGTCGCACCTGAGCGAGATCCGGCAGTACCAGCAGGCGCCGCCGCAGCCCTTCCCGCCCGCGCCCAGCCCCGCGGCGCCCGTGACCTCCGCGCAGCTGCCCTGGCTGGCCAGCCTGGCCGCCAGCTCCTGCAACGACAGCGTGCACGTCATCGAGTGTGCCTACTCCCTGGCCGAGGGCCTCTCCGAGATGTTCCGGCTGCTGGTCGAGGGCAAGCTCGCCAAGACCAACTACGTGGTCATCATCTGCGCCTGCCGCAGCGCGGCCATCGACTCTTGCATCGCCGTCACTGGTGAGCGCGCTGTGCCGCGCGGCTGCGAGAAAACCCCCTGAACGGCGTTCCCGGTCCCCCACCTTGGTGGTTCTCTCGCTTTCTGTCCCGGGCCTGGGTTTGCAGCAGCAGTTAACACCTGAGGCTTGTTCTCAGTAGCTGGCTTCGGAAGGCAGCCTTGAATAATGGCTTAGCTACAAGCTCATCCCTGCTCTGAGTGGCTGGTGAGGTTAGCCCTGGGGTCAGCTTGGGAGTGTGAAAAGACCCTGTTGAAAGCCTGGCTCCACCACCGTGGGTGATCACTCACACCAGGAACTCTGGCCCTGTTTCTTCACTCATCTGTTGGAGATAAAACAACAACAACAACAACAAAAACCACAACCACCAGCCGGGCGTGGTGGCTC
The DNA here is from genome assembly GCA_963573385.1 of Cacajao melanocephalus. Taxonomy (NCBI): domain Eukaryota; kingdom Metazoa; phylum Chordata; class Mammalia; order Primates; family Pitheciidae; genus Cacajao; species Cacajao melanocephalus. The sequence goes on along the minus strand of CAUYLG010069298.1, from coordinate 3,094 downwards.
ACACCTGTAATCCCAGAACTTTGGGAGGCTGGGGCGGGTGGATCATGAGGTCAGGAGATCCAGACCATCCTGGCTAACACAGTGAAAAATCGTCTGTACTAAAAATACAAAAAAATTAGATGGGCATGGTGGCACACGCCCGTAGTCCCAGCTACTTGGGAGGCTCTGGCAGGAGAATCACTTGTACCCTGGAGGCAGAGGTTGCAATAAGCCAAGATCACGCCGCTGCACTCCAGCCTGGGTGACAGCGAGACTCCGTCTCAAAACTAACAACAAAAAAACAATGACCTTATTGTGTTGTCTTCAGGAGCCAATTTAATTTGTTTTTTGAGACAGGGTCTCACTGTCGCCCAGGCTGGAGTACAGTGGCATGATCTCGGCTCATTGCAATCTCTGCCTCCTGGGTTCAAGAGATTCTCCTACCTCAGCCGCCCAAGTAGCTGGGACTACAGGCACGTGCCACCACACCCAGCTAATTTTTGTATTTTTTGGTAGAGATGGGGTTTGACCAGGTCCCCCAGGCTGGTCTTGAACTCCTGAACTCAAGTGATCCGCCTGCCTAGGCCTCCCAAAGTGCTGGGATTACAGGTGTAAGCCACTGCGCCTAGCCAACTGATTTAATTCTAGAAACACCCATTGAAGCCCCACGTGTGCAGGGCTGGGGCCCACGGGAAGCACAGCAGTCTCTGCCTGCCTGGAGTGTTCTTTTAGGTGGGGGAGGCAGACTCCAAATGCATGGGCTTTCTTGGCCTGCTTAAATCTTCCCAGGTGCTGTGCATTTTCAACCAGAATTTTTTGTGCCTTGTAAAATCTACCTTAAAAGTGTACAATTTAATGCACTTTTTCTTGAGACAGGGTCTTGCTCTGGCTCCTGGGCTGAAGTCCAGTGGTGAGATCTTGGCCGATTGCAGTCTTGAGCTCCTGGGCTCAAGTGATTCTGTGGCCTCAGCCTCCATCTGGAGTAGCTGGATATTACAGGTGTGCACCACCACACCCGGCTCACATTTTTGTACTTTACAAGACAGGGTTTTGCCGTATTGCCCAGGCTGGTCTCAAACTCTTGGGCTCAAGCAGTCCGCCTGCCTCAGCCTCCCAAAGTACTGGGATTACAGGTGTGAGCCACTGCGCCTGGCATTTAGCTTTATAAGTGCAGTGTCTGAATTGTCTTTTGGCATTCTTGTGTGTGTGTGTGTGTGTGTGTGTGTGTGTGTGTGTGTCTTGGAGTCTTGCTCTGTTGCCCAGGCTGGAATGCAGCGGTGCTGTCTCGTCTCACTGCAACCTCCGCCTCCCGACTTTAAGTAACTCTTTTGCCTCAGCCTCCCAAGTAGCTGGGACTACAATCATGTACCACCACGCCCAACTAATGTTTGCATTTTTAGTAGAGATGGGGTTTCACCATATAGGCCAGGCGCATCTGAAACTCTTGACCTCAGATGATCCGCCCACCTCGGCCTGCCGCAGTGCTGAGTTTACAGGTGTGAGCCACTGCGCCCGACCAGCATTCTTTAATCTTAAACCTAGTCTGTGTTTTTTGTAAATTCTTTACCTTGATGTGAGTGGTACATTCAGTAATACACCCCGAGCCTCTGCCATGCATCAGGCACCATTGTCGTGTGTCGCCTGACAGCAGGCCTGGGAGGTAGATCCTGCTGTCAGCCACAGATTCCAGATGCAAAATGTGAGTCTAAAAGTCCAGGGTCACATGGCCAGTAAGCGGGGAAGATACGATGGGAACAGTAAAAGTTGTTGTTTGTTTTCCAGGAAAATACCAAGCCCGGATTCTTTCTGAGAGCCTTCTCACCCCAGCAGAGTACCAGAAGGAAGTCAATTATGAGCTGGTTACGGGGAAGGTGGACTCGCTGGGGGCCTTCTTCAGCACCCTCTGTCCAGGTAGGCTTGTCATGGGACAGGTGCACATGCAGACATTAATGGGACAAATCAGTGCGGGGGGAGGTCACCTCTGCCCCCTGCCTGTGACCCGCTGAGGCTGATCTCCACTTAGAGTGCCCCTCATTCTGTACACTCGCATTTCTGTCCCTTTCTTTTCTTGAGTGACAGCTGTGGGTTCTGGCTGGCCATCTCTTCCTGCTCAGGCTGTAGAGTTTTGAGTGGGGAGGGCACCGTGTGGGTTCTGTCTCCGTGGGGTGCACAAGGCCCTTGTGCCCGTTCCTCTCCACCTCTCCAGCCTTGGTGGCCTCTCTTCCCTCTCTCTCCCTCTTCCTGGAGAGTTCCTCATCCCTTGTGCTCTGGGCGGTGAGCGTCCTTCTCTATTGTTTGCCAGCTCCCCACCGCTCAGGACTCATCTCACGTCCCCCCAGAAAGCTTTTCAGACCCTTCGTTTTCCAGATGGGCTTGGGACCTTCCCCTCTGTCCTTTAACGTGCTATTCCTCCTGCCCTCGCACCTGCTGTGTCGGGGGGACTCACTCTGACAGTGTGTCTTCATCCCCACTAGGCTGAGGCCCCTTGACAGGACAGGCCACGTCCTCTTCACCTCCAGGACTCCAGGCCTCAGGACAGTACCCGACACTAACTGCTCTGTAGATTTTTGCCAAATTTCACTGACACGGAAAACCCGTTTGTTTATTCTGTCTTGGGCAGAGGGTGACATTGACATTTTGCTGGACAAATTTCACCAGGAAAATCAAGGCCATATTTCTTCCTCACTCACTGCCCCTTCTGTCACTAAAACAGCATCCCTGGAGGTCAGCGGGACACCGGTGTGCACAAGTGAGTGGTGAAAAGGAGCCTCTCAGGGTGGGGGGGAAGGGGCAGTGGGCACAGATGTGCACATTGAGGGGGGCAGTGGGCACCAGTGTGTACAGTGAGCGGGGGTGGGGATGCAGGTGTGTACAGTGAGAGAGGCCAGGGCACAGGTGTATACGGTGAGGGGCGGGGGTCACAGGTGTGCATGTTGGGTGGTGCAGGGGTGCAGGTGTGAACAGTGAAAGGGGGGTGGGGGCGCAGGTGTATACAGTGAGGGGTGGGGGCACTGGTGTGCACAGTGAGGGGCAGCGGTGCAGGTGTGCACAGTGAGAGGGGCAGGGGTGCAGGTGTGCACAGTGAAGGGGGTGCTGGTGTATACAGTGAGGGGCG
>CAUYLG010069297.1:0-35752 GCA_963573385.1 Cacajao melanocephalus | reverse complement strand
AGGAGGAGAGGCATTCTGATTTCGGGTGTTCTCAGCCTTTTTGCACTGGTTTCTTCCCATTTTTGTGGATTTATCCACCTGTCGTCTTTGTAATTGCCGACTTTCAGATTGGGTCTGAGTGGACGTCCGGCTTGTCGGTGATGAAGTTTTTTCTTTTTCTTAGTTTTCCTTTGGCGAACGCCCCTTACCCACAGAGCTAGGCCTTCCTGGGTTCAGCTATGCTTACTGTGAAACTCTCAGTCCTCAGTGCTTCCAATTGCTGTTCTCCTTGTGGGGATGGGACCAGCCGAGCCCGACTCAAAGGGCACCCAGTCCCGTATACTCCACACCGAGAAGCGCCATGCCGCGCAGGCCAAAAGAGTCGTGCTGGTGACCCGTGTGGCTCCTCCGCTGGGTAGCTCCCAGTTTGTGGGCAACAGAAATTCATCTGAAATTACGGCGTCCACTCGCTCTCTGCACTTTCACTGGGAGCTACAATCCTGAGCTGTTGCTAATCCGCCATCTTGGATCTCTCTCCCAAAACTTTTTTATTGTATTTTTTTTCTTTTTTGAGATGGAGTTTTGCTCTTGTTGCTCAGGCTGGAGTGCAGTGGTATGATCTTGGCTCACTGCAATCTCTGCCTCCCAGGTTCAAGCAATTCTCCTGCCTCAGCCTCCCAAGTAACTGAGATTACAGGCACCCAATACCAGGTCCTGTTAAATTTTGTACTTTTAGTAGAGTTGGGGTTTCACCATGTTGGCCAGGCTGGTCTTGAACTCCTGACCTCAGGGATCCAGCTGCCTTGGCCTCCCAAAGTGCTGAGATTACAGGTGTGAGCCACTGTGCCCGGCCCCTGCATCCTTTTTATACTGACCCTTGTGATCATATCATTTTATCAGAGAAACCAAGGCAAACTTTCATCTCAAGATCCTTAAGTGATCACATCTGCAAACTCTTAACATAAAGTAACTCAGATTATGTGGATGGAGATATGGACATCGTTTGGAAGGACATTATTCATTCTATCATAATTATCATATATTCTGATAATGGGTATTCTATTATATCTTCCTTTCTGGTCTCATATTTATGTGTCTTTCTTCCTTCATTTCACTGGCTACAGTGCCTAATACTGTGTTCAGAAGAGTAACTTGCCGTATTCTCAATCTCTACTGTGAAACATTAAGTTTTTTTTAACCAGAAATTTTGAGGTCTTCTTTAAAGTTTGCAGCTGTTCTTTCTTAAGGTAAGAAAGTTTGGCTCTCTTTATTTCTTTGAAAGTTTATAAATGAGTGTTGGATTTTGTCAAATTTTTTACTGCATCACTTTATAGAATCCTGCGATTTTTTTCTTTTTATGTTAATATTGATTAAACATTATTTATTGATTGATTTATTCTCACAACCCAGTTTGGACAGAACATTAAAATGATTAGGCTGGGCGCAGTGGCTCACACCAGTAATTCCAGCAGTTTGGGAGGTCGAGGTAGGCAGATCCCATGAGGCTTTTGTGGGATGCATTTCTATTTTCATTTGTTTCAAAAAAAGTTTTAATAGTTCTTAATATTTTTTTATTGACTCACTGTTCATTCTGGAGTATGTCTCAAGGAAGCTGAGAAGCTGAGGGACAATAATTTTTAATATAAATGTGGAAAATGGATATTTCTTCTGAGAAGAGGGGCCTCTGGGTTCTAGGAACAGACTTTGAGAGTTACAGCTTTAATTATGGCAGGGCGGCTCAGGGAACTGTAGAAAGAAAACGTTCTTTTCAGCCTCTCTGAGTGCTCCCCTGTGCTCAGCAGTTGGTAGAATAAATGGGATGAGCTACAGGATTACGTTTAGGCAAAGGCCTTTGCTCTCCACCCAACATACACTCTCACCCTGTGCACACTTCTGTCCTTCCACATTGTCTTCTCTAGAAAGGCAAAGCTGATGCTTCCTTAGTTGTGTGATTAAGGAATAGAAGTGGTTCATCTTTTTGTGCGTCTCCTTTACTCCTCCCTCAGGTCTTTGACCTTCCTTTCTACTGCTCTGCTTAGACTTTCACTTCTTGCAGTTGCACTATCAGTTTGCCTCACCCAAGACCTAAGGATTTAGATCTATGAATAATATTCAAGCTGACATCTTTGCCAAGTGAGAAATCTTTTTTTTTTTTTTTTCGAGACAGAGTCTTGCTCTGTTGCCCAGGCTGGAGTGCAGTGGTGCAATATCGGCTCACTGCAACCTCTGCCTCCTGGGTTCAAGCAATTCTTCTGCCTCAGCCTCCTGAGTAGCTGGGATTACAGGAACATGCCACCATGCCTGGCTAATTTTTGTGTTCTTAGTAGAGAAAGGGTTTCACCATGTTGGCCAGGCTGGTCTCAAACTCTTGACCTCGTAATCTGCCCGCCTTGGCCTCCCAGAGTGCTGGGATTACAGGCATGAGCCACCATGCCTGTCCCACAAGTGAGAAATCTTTAACCGCAGGACCTTTTTTCCGTGGAGGGATCTTGGCAGCATAGAAACTTCTCTTTCTGCAGAGTTTAGACTCTTACTGGAAAAGCAGGTCACTGCTCCTGCTCAGCTCCCCCTCACTCACAATGGAGACCATCCCAAGAACAACTAGCACATCCCATGAACACTAGCACGCCCTCTGGCCTGGCCTTCATTGTCGGGGACGGAACCCTCAACACACCCATCCCCCAAAGCGAAGGCTATGCCAGAGGGTGTGCTACTGTCACTCTGTGTCATTCTTTTACCTAATAAATGCAGAGACTGTATTTTACTCCAGCCTTTGTTGTTGTTCTCACCAGGGATAAACATAGTAAATCAACAGAATATATACTTCGATCCTACCTAGTTTATTTTTTTGAGGAGAGAGGGGAGGAGTGAGGAAGGAAAGGGAGGAAGAGAAAAAAGGGAGGAAAAGTCTAATTTAAGTTGTGGATTTCTATTGCTAATATTTTGTTAAGAATTTCTGCGTCTTTATTCATGAGGGACTTAGCTTTCAGTCATTTTTTCTTTAAAAATATGTTTGTCTAGTTTTGGTACCACTTAATTTTCAGTCACCTTTTTTTTTTCTGCTAATGTCTTTGTTTAGTTTTGGTATCATGCGAATACTGATCTCATTAGTTAAGTTGGACTCCTATAATCATTGTGCGATTATTCACAATAGCCAAGATGGGTCAGCAACCCAAATGTCTCTTGATGGATGTGTGGATAACAAAATTCCCTCCTCTTCTACATTGTGAAAGAAATTCTGTACAATTGCTCTAAGTAATTCTTTACAAATCTGACAAAATTGTCTGGTGTCACCATCTGTTCCGGTTTATTTCTTCATTTGTGATAATTTTTTTCTTTTTGAAACAGAATTTCACTCTTGTCACCCAGCCTGGAGTGTAATAGCCTGATCTCACTCACTGCAACCTCGGCCTCCCAGGTTCAAGTGATTCTCCTGTCTCAGCCTCCTGAGTAGCTGGGATTACAGACACCTGCCACTATACCCCGATAATTTTTTAATTTTTATTAGAGGTGGGGTTTCACTATGTTGGCCAGGCTGGTCTCCAACTCCTGACCTCAGGTAATCTGCCTGCTTTGGCCTCCCAAAGTGCTAGGATTACAGGTGTAAGCCACCGTACCCGACTGGTAATTTTTTAATTGAGAAAATAGTACAAAATACGAGCTCTACCCCTTAACAAATTTTTAAGTGTACAGTTCAATACTAATTAGTATAGGCATTGTTATATAGCACATAGTTATATAACACACATAGATATATATCCAGAAGTTAGTCACCTTGCATAACTGAAATTTTATATCCTGTATCTAGCAAATATTTTCCCACCCATCTTCATCCTCTGGCAACCACCATTCTACTCTATGTTTTTATATGTCTAACTCATTAGACATATAATTGATATAACTGGCATTGCGCTGTATTTGTCTTTTTTTTTTTTTTTTTAAGCTCCTTTCTCCATTTACCAGTATTTTTCTTTTTGTGACTGGTTGATTTCAGTTACCGTGTTGTGCTCAAGGTTTATTCGTGTTGTCATATTCGAGGGACTTTCTTACTTTTTAAAGGCTGAATAAGATTCCATTCCATGTATATACCATAATTTTGTTATACACCATCAATAGACATTTGGGTGGCTGACCCATCTTGGCTATTGTGAATAATCCCACAATGATTATAGGAGTGCAAATATGTCTTTATGACCCTGATCTCAATTCTGGAAAAAATCCTAGAGGCGGAATTGCTGTATTAATGTGGTAGTTCTATTTTTAAGTTTTTGGGATCCCGCCGAGGCGGGAGGGCAGTGACCGGGATCTCGGCTCACTGCAGCCTCCAACGATGGACTCAAGCGATCCTCCCGCCTCAGCTTCTGGGGTAGCTAGGACCACATGCGAGCGCCCCTACGACCGCCTTAAAATTAATTTTAATAGCAGGAATTTTTGTGGATCTAATCACCAACAGACTTTCCCTGTGCCGGGGCACGATCTGTTTTCAGGAAACTTGAGTTCCTCCAGAGTCCAAGTCAAGTCTTGCCTCCAAACCGCAGGAGCTGGGAATGAGGCGGAGAGAAGCGCAGTCCCCGCCCAATCCCGCCAGGGCCTGGCCTCTCGGCTGCGCGCGCAGTTTCCTGGAGACCCGGAAGCAGATTACGTGGAGTGACAATTATGCTGCGGCGTGTGAGTTTCCCTTTGTTTAGATGAAATCTGGGATGCCGAGTCCCTTCTCGCTTCTATACCCGGCGTCTTCGGGGCCACACAGACCTTGAAATCCCCTCACAGCTCCCTCCACCCCGAGTAAACTCAGACGTTCTAATAAGAGTCCAGCAGTCACTTCACTTTTTTTTTTTTTTTTTTTGAGACGGACTCTCGCTCTGTCACCCAGGCTGGAGTGCAATGGCGCGATCTAGGCTCACTGCAACCTCCGCCTCCCGGGTTCAAGTGATTCTCCTGCCTCAGCCTCCCAAGTAGCTGGGATTACAGGCGTGCGCCACCAGGCCCAGCTAATTTTTGTATTTTTAGTAGAGACGGGGTTTCACCATGTTGACCAGTATGTTCTCTATTTCTTCACCTCGTGGTCCGTCCCTCTAGACCTCCCAAAGTGCTGGGATTACAGGCGTGAGCCACCGCGCCGGGCTTCCCTGAGTGTTAAAAGCGCTAGGAGGCTGGTCCAATCCCCGGTGTTTCACCACAGGACCAAGTAGACAGCTCCTATCGCTGAGTTTTCCTGTTTCAGACCCCTAGACACGCCCTGCGCTGCGTATGTAAAGTTCTCACCTGCGGGGCGTGCCTAGTCTAACTGGGTCCAAGTCTCTCCGGTCCCCCAAGCCTCGCCCTCTTTTCACAGTCCAGCCCCATTTTCTGTGCCTTAAATGAGGGGAAATCTATCTGATGTTTACTACTGATTGTGGTGTTTCAATCTCCATTGGACTTTTGCTAATACCTAAATATTTGGTGAACAAAATTATGTTTAGGTTAGTGCAAAAGTAATGACAAAACCGCGATCACTTTTGCACCAAGCTAATATTAATGGGCCAGGGAGAGTGGCATGGTCCTGGAATCCCATCTTCTCCGGAGGCTGAGGCTGGAGAATTCTTTGAGCGCAGTAGTTTGAGACCACTCTGGGCAACATAGTGAGACTCTCATCTCAATTTTTAAAACAGTATGGGTATGTAATAGAGATTGGAATTCAAGTTTCTGTGTTTTTACATGGTCTTTTTAAAATGGTTTAATATGTAATAATGTTTATTAAGTGAACTGAGCGGAATTTATACATTTTTATTGTTGCAAACATGCTGAAATGTCCATTAGCAAAAATAATGACATCCAGGCGCAGTGGTGCATGCACACCTATCATTCTAGTTACTCGGAGAAGGTATCATTTGAGGCCAGGAGTTCAAGGCCTGTAGTGTGCAATGAATAAGCTACTGCACTGCAACCTGGACATCTAAAAACCAAAAAGACAAATATAATCTTAAAAAGAAGTTACTGAGAGACAACTCTTTCGGGTGTTATGTATATGTTTACTAGAGTATATGTGTGTGTATATATATGTATAAGTGTGTATGTGTGTGCATGAGTGCACAGATGAGTTAGTCTATGGTTTTTATCAAAGGCACATCATGAGTTTATATACATTTTATATTTTTTAATTGTTGAAATTACATCTTATATATTTTCATGATTTTAAAATTGTTCTGCACTGTTATAGTGAGTTGATGACTGTAAGAATAGTAACCTATTATGGGGACACCTGTGCGACAGTTTCTTGATTTTAATCCTGGAAATTGTTTTACTCAAATAGGTCATTGTCTGTCCATTTACTTTTGATGCTGATTTGTTACTTCATTGTTTGATCTTTTTTTGTCTTTTTCTTTTTTTGAGAAGGAGTCTTGCTCTGTCACCCAGGCTGGTGGGCAGTAGCACCATCTCAGGTCATTGCATCCTTAGCCTTGGGTTCAAGTGATTCTCCTGCCTCAGCCTCCTGGGTAGCTGGGATTACAGGTGCCCACCATGATGCCTGGCTAGTTTTTATATTTTTGGTAGAGATGGGATTTTACCATGTTGACCACGCTGGTCTTGAACTCCTGACCTCAAATAATCCAGCTGCCTCGGCCTCCCAAAGTGCTGGGATTACAGGTGTGAGTCACAGCACCTGGCCTAATTCTTAAAGTTTGATTCTAATGCCCAAACACTTGGGATCTGGTGCCTACTCTGCCATGTTTAGCCTTCACACCTGGGGCTAGTTTCTTAGCATGTCTGTGAAAGAGTTGTCTCCTCAGTAGGATGGGAACAGATTTTTCTTTCATGGGCTTTTGTTGTTATAGCAGTTAGTACATGTAAAACATTTAGAATAGGGCCTGTCACATGGGAAGTATTCAAAAGTTTCATCCTGGCTGGACTCAGTGGCTAATGCCTGTAATCCCAGCACTTTGGGAGGCTTAGGCAGGCTGATCACTTGAGGCCAGGAGTTTAAGACCAGCCTGGCCAACATGGTGAAACCCTGTCTCTATTAAAAATACAAAAATGTGCTGGGTGTGGTGACGTGCGCACCTGTAATCCCAACTACTCCTAGAGGTTAAGTCAGGAGAATCACTTTAACCCTGGAGGCGGGGCTTACAGTGAGTCTAGGCTGCAGTACTGCACTCCAGTCCATTTGAGCAAGACTCCATCTCAACAACAACAACACAAAAGCTTCAGCCATTGCTGTTGCTACATCATCACAGCTTCCAGATTCTGATCATTAGAGATAACTGTGGGTTAATTTTCTGTATTTCTTCTGTTGTCCACAAAATTAGAAATCTACAGTAATTTAAAGAATATCATAAGTTTTTATGGAGAAGTATAATAGAACACAATTAGAAACACATAACTAGCTCAAAAATACCTTCATGTGGATTTGTCAGAACATTCACTTCAATCACATCAGTCCTTAGAATTGTTTTCTCATTTTGTGTGATACCCTGTTGGGTGAAATGTGTTCTTCATTTTAGGGACATTTGACAATCAGGGACGTGGCCATAGAATTCTCTCAGGAGGAGTGGAAATGCCTGGACCCAGCTCAGAGGACTTTATACAGGGACGTGATGTTGGAGAATTACAGGAACCTGGTCTCCCTGGGTGAGGATAACTTCCCTCCAGAAGTCAGGATCTGCCCTGGTTTATTTTTGCATTTTCTCATGTGACTCTTAGGCATCTTAGGAGTCAATGTATTACTTGACTGAGGTTGAAACCGTGTTGACTTAGAAATGAAAACCTCCATAATTCTTGATAATGCTGTATTTTTCAGAAATGATACACCATAATGCATTCTGTACTTAAAATAACTGCTTTCTTCATGTTCTGCCTCCTTCATGATTCATTATTGGGTGGTACCAGGGCTTAAGTATGCGTCAAACCTTATGACAGACTTAGATATGCAGTTTTGGCCCAGTGCGGTGGCTGATGCCTGTAATACCAGCGCTTTGGGAGGTTGAGGTGGGCAGATCACCTGAGGTCAGGAGTTCAAGACCAGCCTAGCCAACATGGTAAAACCTTGTCTATACTAAAAATGCAAAAACTGGCTGGGCATGGTGTTAGGCGCCTGTAATTCCAGCTACTTGGGAGGCTGGGATAGAAGAATTGCTTGAACCCAGGAGACAGAGGTTGCAGTGAGTCGAGATCGTGCCGCTGCACTCCAGCCTAGGCAATGGAGCGAGACTCCATCTCAAAAAAAAAAAAAAAAAAAAGAAATCCAGTTCTCTGTTATCCACACCTGTGCTTATGAGTCAGTTCTTGCAAGAGAGCTGATGTCTATATGTTACAGTGTTTCCTTAGCATTTAGAAGGAGGCAGTCATTGGATGAATTTCTGAAATATTCTTGATTCATTTATAGTATCCTCTCTGCATATGATAGAATATATTTGCTAGGAAAAAAAAAAAGATATCCTCTCTACTACCTAGACATAGTGCTTGGATTTTGGAGATGCCACAGCACACATTTATTCTTTCTTTTTATAAATAGGAATCTGTCTTCCTGACCTGAGTATTATCTCCACGTTGGAGCAAAGTAGAGGTCCCTGGAATCTGCAGAGTGAAGTGAAAATAGCAAACACACCAGATGGCAGGGAATGCATCAAAGGTGTGAACACAGGTAAGAGCTTGAATGGGTAGAGTGGAGGCACCATAATTTTTTTTTGAGACAGAGTCTCTCTCTGCCATCAGGCTGGAGTGCAGTGGTGCGATCCTGGCTCACTGCAACCTCCACTTCCCGGGTTCAAGCGATTCTCCTGCCTCAGCCTCCCAATTAGCTGGGCCTACAGGCACGCACCTGTAATCACAGCTACTCCAGAGGTTGAGGCAAGAGAATCACTTGATTTTCCCAGAAAATTTTTTGTATTTTTAGTACAGGCGAGTCTTCACCATGTTGATCAGGATGATGTTGATCTCCTGAACGCGCGATCTGCCTGCCTCGGCCTCCCAAAGTGCTGGGATTACAGGCGTGAACCATCACGCCTGACCTTAATTTATTTTTTTGAGAGAGAGTCTCTCTCAAAAAAGGACAGTGGTGCAATCTTGGCTTATTGCAACCTCTGCCTCTTGGGTTCAAGCCATTCTCATGCCTCAGTCCCCCAAGTAGCTGGGATTACGGATGTGCAGCACCAAGCCTGGTTGACTTTTGTTTTTGTTTTTGTGTTTTCAGTAGAAATGAAGTTTCGCCATGTTGACCAAGCTTGTCTCAAACTTTTGGCCTTAAGTGATCACCCACCTTGGCCTCCCAAAGTGCTGGGATTACAAGCATGAGCCACTGCTCCTGGCCATATTATCATTATTATTGTTGTTGTTATTATTATTTATTTTACTAGGTTTTTGGGAATAAGTGGCTTTTAGTTACATGGAAAAATTCTTTAGTGGTGATTTCTGAGATTTGATGCACCCATCACCAGAGCATTGAACACTATATTCAATGTATAGTCTTTTATCCCTCAGCCCACTCCCACCTTTTCTCCCGTGATCCCAAAGTCCATTGCATTATTTTACACCTTTGCATCCTCCTAGCTTAACTCCCAATTATGAATGAGAACATACAATATTTGGTTTTCCATTCTTGAGTTAGTTCGCTTAGAATAATGGTCTTCAGAGTCTATCCAGGTTGCTGTGAATGCCATTATTTCGTTCCTTTTTATAGTTCAGTAGTATTCCATATTTTATGTGTATATATATATATATATATATATACACATATATATATACACACATATATATACATATATACATACACGTATATACAAAAAAGTATATATATGTACACACATATATGTACACGTATATACGTACATATGTACGTATATACATACATATATACATATATATACATATATATGTGTGTGTACGTATATATATACACACACATTTTTATATATATACCACATTTTTTTTTTTTTGAGACAAGAGTCTTCCTCTGTCACCCAGGCTGGAATGCGGTGGTGTGATCTCAGCTCACTGCAACCTCCACCTCCTAGGTTCAAGCAATTCTCCTGCCTCAGCCTCCCGAGTAGCTGGGATTATAGGCGTGCGCCACCACACCTGGCTAATTTTTGTATTTTTAGTAGAGACAGGGTTTCACCATATTGGCCAGGCTGGTCTCGAACTCCTGACCTTGTGATCCACCCGCCTCAGCCTCCCAAAGTGCTGGGATTACAGGCGTGAGCCACCACACCCAGCTACCACATTTTTTTTTTTTGAGACAGAGTCTCACTCTCTCGCCCAGGCTAGAGTGCAGGAGTTTTGAAATGGGTAGTGTAAATGTTTCTTTACTTGATTTAGCATGTACTATTAAAGAGGCTGGAGTGCAGTGGCGTAATCTCGGCTCACTGCGACCTCTGCCTCCCAGGCTCAAGCGATTCTCCTGCCTCAGTCTCCCGAGTAGCTGGGATTACAGGTGCGCACCACCACGCCTGGCTAATTTTTGCATTTTTAGTAGAGATGGGGTTTCGCCATATTGTCCAGGCTGGTCTTGAACTCCTGACCACATGATATGCCTGCTTCAGCCTCCCAAAGTGCTGGGATTACAGGCGTGAGCCACCTCGCCTAGCCCGGAACTCTTTCTGGAATAAGGGCCTTATGATCTATAATTGGAAAAATGGGGGAAGATTAGAGTCCTGCCTTGGGCAAGGGAAAAGAAATCTAGAGAAGGTCAGAGAAAGAGATTCTGTTTCCTGAGACCTGCTTTGGAGACCTAAGGCACACCAACATTGTAACAAAAGACTGTAACAAGGGTTGTGACAATTATGAGCCAGGAATCATGGATAAAGGCCTACATATGTATATAGATTATAATATCACAAGGAAACGTTTCATTTTCTCTTTTTTTTTTTTTTTTTGAGGCAGAGTCTTGCTCTGTCACCCATACTGGAGTACAGTGACACGATCTCATGTCAGGCAACCTCTGCCTCCTGAGTTCAAGCTATTCTTGTGCCTCAGCCTCCTGAGTAGCTGGGATTACAAGCGTGCACCACCACATTTTGCTTATTTTTATACTTTTAGTAGAGAGAGGGTCTCACCATGTTGGCCAGGCTGGTCTCGAACTCCTGGCCTCAAGTGATCTGCCTACCTTGGCCTCCCAAAATGTTGGGATTATAGGTGTGAGCCACCGTGCCCAACCAAAACACTGCATTTTCTGTTTTCAGTTTTCTCCACCTACACCTTTTATTTCTTGGATCAAATGCTATTTCTAGTCATTATGCTTTCTGTGGAGATTCATTATGTTTGAATGAATGATGGTTTACCAAATAAATAATCAAATATTTCATAGTATTCTATTGAAAATGTAGCCAATTTTTTTTGTATGTCATGAACTACTCCACTGTTGTTTATGTCACCTGTATTTTCTGAAAAGTGCCTGAAGTTCTGGAAATTATGTTTTTTGTTTTTTTTTAATTTTTATTATTTTTTAATTTTTTAATTAAAAAAATTTTTTTTTCTTTATAATAGAGACAGGATTTCACCATGTTGGCCGGGCTGGTCTCGAACTCTTGACCTCAGGTGATCCGCCTGCCTCGGCCTCCCAAAGTGCTGGGATTACAGGCGTGAGCCACCGCACCTGGCTGTTTTTTGTTTTTGACACAAAGTGTCACTCAGTCGCCTAGGCTGGAGTGCAGTGGTGTGATCTTGGCTCACTGCAACCTCTGCCTCCGAGGTTCACGCAGTTCTCCTGCCTCAGCCTTCCCAGTAGCTGGGAGTACAGGCATGTGCCACCACGCCCACGCAGCTAATTTTTTATATTTTTAGTAGAGACGGGGTTTCACTGTGTTACCCAGTATGGTCTTGATCTCCTGACCTCGTGATCCACCCACCTCAGCCTCCCAAAGTGCTGGGATTACAGGAGTGAGCCACCATGCCCAGGCGATTACATTCTTGAGTTAACACACGATGACTCTTTTGGTCCTCATCTTTCCATTGGAATTTCCCATATTGTTCACCCGGTCCCTGGTCATCCACGACCTGATGCTTTGCTGTTGTTCTGTGGCTCTTATTTGCTGCTTATGTTACTGATGACCTAGTCCATGGGTCTCCACACCACTGCCAGGAAATGTTTCTGCACTGTGCTGATAGGAAATGCTGAAATGTTTCTGCACTGTGCCCTTCAGTACAAGCCATTCCCACTGTGGCTCGTTTACTTATTTTCTGCATAGTTATTTGTGTTTTTTTGTTG
Organism: Cacajao melanocephalus; assembly: GCA_963573385.1. Taxonomy (NCBI): domain Eukaryota; kingdom Metazoa; phylum Chordata; class Mammalia; order Primates; family Pitheciidae; genus Cacajao; species Cacajao melanocephalus. Next base: position 23,592 of record CAUYLG010069297.1, on the reverse strand, counting down.
ATAATTATGTAGCCAAATTTATTAGTTTTAGATAAGTGCATATTAACTTCCATTTGTTCACACTTACAACTATATATCTACTAACATGTTGAGTATTGGTACCTCTGCTTTATGCCTTTTTTGGTTTATTTCATCAAATTTTATAATATTTTGCATTGTGTAAGTGTAACAGTTTAAGTATTCTTGTTGTTTGAATTTAGGTTGAATTAGTTACCAAGAACATTTAAACTCACTCCCCCCACCCAACTTCACTCTTTCCTTCTCCCCTTTCTGTTCTCTTTCTATTGAGTATTTTACATACCCCATGTAAGTGGAATCATATTGTGTTTGTCTTTTTATGACTGGCTTATTTCTCTTAGCATAGTGTCTTCCAAGTTCATCCATTTTGTAGCATACAAAGACATTTTTATATTAGGACCGAAGAATGTTTCTTTTTATATATATACCACTTTTGTTTATCTATTTATCTGTTGCTGGACACCTGGGTTGCTTCTACCTCTGATTTTTTTTTTCTTTTTTTTGAGATGGAGTTTCGCTCTTGTTGCCCAGGCTGGATGCAGTGGCGCCATCTCGGCTCACTGCAACCTTTGCCTTCCAGGTTCAAGCAATTCTCCTGCCTCAACCTCCTGAGTAGCTGGGATTACAGGCGCCCACCACCACACCCAGCTAAATTTTTTTGTGTTTTTAGTACAGGCACAGTTTCACCATGTAGGCCAGGCTGGTCTCAAACTCCTTACGTCATGTGCTCTATCTGCCTTGGCCTCCCAAAGTGCTGGGATTACACATGAGTGCCACCATACCCGGCTCTGATATTTTTAATAATGCTGCAGTGAACATGAGTTTCTAAATATCTCCTTAAGATGCTATCTTCAGTTCTTTTGTATATATACCCACATGAGGAATTGTTGCCTGTACTGGTAATTTGATTTTGGATTATTTGAGAAAATGTCATATTTGTTTATTATTATTTTTAATTATTTTTGAGATAGGGTCACCCAGGCTGGAGTGCAGTGCACAATCTCAGCTCACTGCAACCTCCGCCTCCCAGGTTCAAGTGATTTTTGTGTCTCAGCCTCCTGAGTAGCTGGGATTACAAGTGTGTGCCTCTACACCTGTCTTATTTTCATACTTCTTTAGTAGAGACAGGGCTTTGCCATGTTGGCTGGGCTGGTCTCCAACTCCTAGCCTCAGGGGATCTACCCGCCTCAGCCTCCCAAAGTGCTGGGATTACAGGTGTGAGCCACTGCACCCAGCCCATACTTCCTTGCACCATATTACATTTCCAACAACAGGGCACAAGTCTCCCATTTCTGAACATTTTTGCCAGTTGTGATTTACTGGTTTGTTTTGTTTTTTGTATTTTTTTTTAAACAATAAACATTTCTCATGGATGTGAGATGATATTGTGTTTTTTCTTTCCATTTTTCTGATGATGACTGATATTTTGCATGTTTTCAAATGGTTGTTAGTTATTTGTATATTACCTCTGGAGAAATGTGTATTCTGTTCTTTTCTCCGTTTTTTAATTTGTTCATTTACTTTTATTCAATAATAATATTAAATGAAAATCATTTGTTTTTTTTATTTGTATGAGTTACATGTATTTTAGATATTAACCTTTTTTTTTTTTTTTTTTTGAGACAGAGTCTCATTCTGTTGCCAGGCGCCAGGCAGGAGTGCAGTGGCACAATCTCTGTTCACTGCAACCTCTGCCTCCCAGGTTCAGGCAGTTCTCCTGCCTCAGCCTCCCAAGTAGCTGGGACTACAGGTGCACGCCACCATACCCAGCTAATTTTTGTATTTTAAGTAGAGATGGGGTTTCACCATGTTGGTCAGGATGGTCTCGATCTCTTGACCTCGTGATCTGCCCGCCTCGGCTGCCCAAAGTGCTGGGATTACAGGCTTGAGCCACCGCACCTGGCCGATATTAACCTCTTATCAGAGATTTGATTTGCAAATATTTTGTTCCATTTAGTAAGTTTCCTTTTCACTCTGGCAATTGTTTTCTTTCATCCGCAACATTGTCTATCTTGTTGTAGTGTATTTTATGTATTTTTACTGTCTTTTTGTTCCATTGAGTTTATATCCAGGAAAACATTGTTAAACCCACTGTCATAAAGCTTTTTATCTATGATTTTTTTTCTGGGAGTTTTATAATTTTGGGCCTTTTAGGTCATAAATCAACTTTTAAGTTAATTCGTGCATAGGGTGTAAAGTAAGGGCTGAACTTCATTCCTTTGCATGTAGAGATCCAATTTCCCCAGTTCTGTTTGTTGAAGCGCCTGACCTTTTCTCCTGGCATGGTTTTGGCATTTTTATTGACCATCATTAACCACATTTTTGAGGGTTTGTTGTTGGCCTCTCTGTTCTCCATTGATTTATACGTCTGTCTTTGTGTCACTACAGTTGTTTTGTTGAAGGTAGCTTGGTAATAAGGCTGAAGTTCAATGGCATGATCATGGTTCACTCTAGCCTTGAACTCCTGAGCTCAAGCAATTCTCCTGCTTCAGCCTCTCCATTAGTGGGGATCACAGGCATGTGCCACTATGCCCAGGTAATTTTTTTTTAGTAGAGATGGGATCTTGCTCTGTTGCCCAAGCTGGTCTTGAACTTCTGGGCTCCTCCTTGGCCTCTCACAGTGCTGAGGTTACAGGTGCGAGCCAATGTGCATGTCCTGTTTTTTTTTTTTATGTAAACACAGTGTCATAATATCCCTCCCAGTACTGTTGTTACATTCCAATTTCTGGTGTGTTGTGTTTTTGTTTTTCTTTGTGTCAAGATATTTTCTAATTTTTCTTGTGATTTCTTTTTTGAACCCTTGGGTTTTTTAAGTGTATTGTTACAATTGCACATATTTGTGGACTTATACATCTTTCCTTTGCTGTTAATTTCTAGTTTTATTTCATGATGATGGGAATCAATAATTTATATGATTTCAGACTTTTTTTTTGAGATCAAGTCTCACTCTGTTGCTGGGGCCAGAGTGCAATAGCATGATCACAGCTTACTGCAGCCTTGACTTCCGGAGCTCAAGCAATCTGCCCACCTCAGCCTCTCAAAGTGCCGGGATTACAGGCATGAGCCACTGTGCTCGGCCTTAAATTTTCAAAAATTTATTTTATATCCTACCATGTGGTCTATTCTGGAAGTCGTTCCATAGACATTGGAGAAAAATTTGTATTCTGCTGTTTTTGGTGATATGTTCTGTATATATCTCTTATATCCAAATGGGTCTATAGTGGTGTTTGAGACTTCTGTTTCCTTTTTTTTTTTTCCCCCTTTTTAGATACATTCTTGGATCTTTTGCTCAGGCTAGAGTGCAGTAGTACAGTTATAGCTCACGGTAGTCTGCATCTCCTGGGTTCAAATGGTCTTCCTGCCTCAGCCTCCCAAGTAGCTGGGACTGTAGGCATGCACCATCGCGCCTGGCTAATTTTTTTAAGTTTTTGGTGGGAACAGGTTCTTTCTAGGTTGTCCAGGTTGGACTTAAACCCCTAGGATTGAGTGATCTTCCCACCTCAGCCTTCCAAAGTGCTAGAATTACAAGCATGAGCCACTGCACCCAACTAGAGTCCTCTGTTGATTTCTTCTTCTTCTTCTTTTATTTATTTATTATTTGTTAAGTTCTGGGGTACATGTGCAGAATATGCACATTGGTTATATAGTTATACATGTGCCATGGTGGTTTACTGCATCCATCACCCTGTGATCTACATTAGGTATTTCTTCTAATGCTATCCCTCCCCTAGCCTCTTACCCTTCGGCAGGCCCCAGTGTGTGATGTTCCCCTCCCTGTGTCCATGTGTTCTCATTGTTCAACTCCCACTTATGAGTGAGAACATGCAGTGTTTGGTTTTCTGTTCTTGTGTTAGTTTGCTGAGAATGATGGTTTTCAGCTTCATCCATGTCCCTGCAAAGGACATGAACTCACCCTTTTTTATGGCTGCATAGTATTCCATGGCGTATATGTGCCACATTTTCTTTATCCAGTCTGTCATTGATGGGCATTTGTGTTGGTTCCAAGTCTTTGTTATTGTGAACAGTGCTGCAATAAACATTACGTGTGCATGTTTATTTATAATCCTTTGGGTGTATACCCAGTAATGGGATTGCTGGGTCAAACGGTATTTCTGGTTCTAGATCCTCAAGGAATCGCCACACTGTCTTCACAATGGTTGAACTAATTTACACTCCCACCAATAGTGTAAAAGCGTTCCTATTTCTCCACAACCTCTCCATCATCTGTTGTCTCCTGACTTTTTAATGATCACCATTCTAACTGGCGTCAGATGGGATCTCGTGGTTTTGATTTGCATTTCTTTAATGACCAGTGATGATGAGCTTTTTTTTTCATATGTTTGTTGGCTGCATAAATGTCTCCTTTTGAGATATGTCTGTTCATATCCTTTGCCCACTTTTTGATGGGGTTGTTTGTTTTTTTCTTGTAGGTATGTTTAAGTTCTTTGTAGATTCTGGATATTAGCCCTTTGTCAGATGAGTAGATGGCAAAATTTTTCTCCCATTCTGTAGGTTGCCTGTTCACTCTAATGATAGTTTCTTTTGCTCTGCAGAAGCTCTTTAGTTTAATTAGATCCCATTTGTCTATTTTTTTTTTTTTGAGACAGAGTCTTGCTCTGTCACCCAGGCTGGAGTGCAATGGCATGGTCTCGACTCACTGCAATCTCTGCCTCCCGGGTTTAAGTGATTCTCCTACCTTAGCCTCCTGAGTAGCTGGGGTTACAGGCACCTGCCACCATGCCCAGCTAATTTTTGTATTTTTACTAGAGATGGGGTTTCACCACTCTGGCCAGGCTGGTCTTGAACTCCTGACCTTGTGATCTGCCTGCTTCGGCCTCTAAAAGTGCTGGCATTATAGGCATGAGCCACTGTGCCTGGCCCATTTGTCTATTTTGGCTTTTGTTGCCATTGCTTTTGGTGTTTTAATCATGAAGTCCTTACCTATGCCTATGTCCTGAATGCTATTGCCTAGGTGTTGTTCTAGGGATTTTATGGTATTAGGTCTTATGTTTAAGTCTTTAATCCAGCTGGAGTTAAGTTTTGTATAAGGTATAAAGAAGGGATCCAGTTTCAGCTTTCTGCATATGGCTAGCCAGTTTTCCCAACCCATTTATTAAATAGGGAATCTTTTCCCCATTGCATGTTTTTGTAAGATTTGTCAAACATCAGATGGTTGTAGATGTGTGGTGTTATTTCTGAGGCTTCTGTTCTATTCCATTGGTCTATATCTCTGTTTTGGTACCAGTACCATGCTGTTTTGATTATTGTAGACTTGTAGTATAGTTTTAAGTCAGGTAGTGTGATGCCTCCACCTTTGTTTTTGTTTTTTGTTTTTTGCTTAGGATTGTCTTGGCTATGTGGTCTCTTTTTTGTTTCCATATGAAATTTAAGGTGTTTCCCCCCCTCCCCAGTTCTGTGAAGGAAATCAATGGTAGCTTGATGGAGATAGCATTGAATCTATAAATTACTTTGGGCAGTATGGCTATTTTCACTATAGTGATTCTTCCTGACCATGAGCATGGAATCTTTTTCCATCTGTTTGTGTCCTCTCTTATTTCCTGGAGCAGTGGTTTGTAGTTATCCTTGAAGAGGTCCTTCACATCCCTTGTTAGTTGTGTTACTAGATATTTTATTCTCTTTGTAGCAGTTGTGAATGGGAGTTCACTCATGATTGGGCTCTCTGTCTGTTATTGATGTATAGGAATGCTTGTGATTTTTGCACGTTGATTTTGTATCCTGAGACTTTGCTGAAGTTGCTTATTTGCTTAAGGAGATTTTGGGCTGAGACAATGGGATCTTCTAAATATACAATCATGTTGTCTGCAGATAGAGACAATTTGACTTCCTCTTTTCCTTTACTTCTTTTTCTTGCCTGATTGCCCTGGCCAGAACTTCCAATACTATGTTAAACAGGAGTGGTGAGAGGGGGCATCCTTGTCTTGGGCTGGTTTTCAAAGGGAACGCTTTCAGTTTTTGCCCATTGAGTATGATACTGGCTGTGGGTTTGTCATAAATAGCTTTTATTATTTTGAGATACGTTCCATTGATACCTAGTTTATTGAGGGTTTTTAGCATAAAGGGCTCTTGAATTTTGTCAAAGGACTTCTTTGCATCTATTGAGATGATCATGAGGTTTTTGTCTTTGGTTCTGTTTATGTGATGGATTACATTTATTGATTTGCCTATGTTGAACCAGCCTTGCATCCCAGGAATGAAGCCGACTTGATCGTGATGGATAAGCTTTTTGATGTGCTGTTGTATTCGGTTTGCCAGTATTTTATTGAGGATTTTTGCATCAATGTTCATTCAGGGATATTGGCCTGAAATTTTCTTTTTTAGTTGTGTCTGTGCCAGGTTTTGGTACCAGGATGATGTTGGCCTCATAAAATGAGTTATGGAGGATTCCCTCTTTTTCTGTTGTTTGGAATGATTTCAGAGGGAATGGTACCAGCTCCTCTTTGTACCTCTGGTAGAATTCGGCTGTGAACCCGTCTAGTCCTGGACGTTTTTTGGTTGGTAGGCTATTAATTGCTGCCTCAATTTCAGACCTTGTTATTGCTCTATTCAGGACTTCTTCCTGGTTTAGTCTTGGGAGGGTGTATGTGTCCAGGAATTTATCCATTTCTTTTAGATTTTCTGGCTTATTTGCATAGAGGTGTTTATAGTATTCTCTGATGATAGTTTGTATTTCTATGGGACCGGTGGTGATATCCCCTTTATCATTTTTTATTGCGTCTATTTGATTCTTCTCTCTTTTCTTCTTCATTAGTCTGGCTAGCAGTCTATTTTGTTGATCTTTTCAAAAAACCAGCTCCTGGATTCATTTATTTTTTTTGAAGGTTTAATTGTCTCTATCTCCTTCAGTTCTGCTCTGATCTTAGTTATTTCTTGTCTTCTGCTAGCTTTTGAATTTGTTTGTTCTTGCTCCTCTAGTTCTTTTAATTGTGATGTTAGATTGTCGATTTGAGATCTTTCCTTCTTTCTCTTGCGGGCATTTAGTGCTATAAATTTCCCTCTACACATTGCTTTAAATGTGTTCCAGAGATTCCAGTACGTTGTGTCTTCATTCTCATTGGTTTCAAAGAACATCTTTATTTCTGCCTTCATTTAATGATGTATCTTGTAGTCATTCAGGAGGAGGTTGTTTAGTTTTCATATAGTTGTGCGGTTTTGAGTGGGTTTCTTAAACCTGAGTTCTTAATTTGATTGCACTGTGGTCTGAGAGACTGGTTTTATCTTCTGTCTGGTTTTATCCATTTTCAAAACTGGAATATTGAATTCAACTATAATATTGTGTAGCTGTCTATTTCTCATTGGAATTTTATCAAGTTTCCATTCTATACTTGGTTTTTATTTATTTATTCATTACTTTTAATAGAGATGGGGTCTCAGTGTATTGCCCAGGTTGTCTCAAATTCCTAGGCTCTAGTATTCCTCCTGCTTCAGCCTCCTGAAAGGCTGGAATTATAGGCATGAGCCATTGTACCTAATCTCATTCTGTACTTAGGAGCTCTGAAACTTTCTGTTTATATATTTTTAATTGTTATCTTTTCTTGGTGAATTGAGTCCTGCATCATTTTATAATAATTTTTTATTTAATTATAATTTTTATAATAATAAAATAAAAAGTATTTTATAATAAAAAATTATTTTGTCTTTGTGTCTTACGGTTTTTGAGTAAAAATCTGTTCTCTCTTTTTTTTTTTCTGCCCCATTCCCTCCTGTTCTCTCATATTAACACTGCCACCTGTACTTTCTGCTGGTTACTATTTGCATGGAATATATTTTTTCATCCTTTCAATTTCAGCCTATGTGTATCCTTAGAGTTAAAGGGAGTTTCTTGCAGATAGAATTTGGTAAATCTTGTTTTCTTCTGATTCCAAAGTTAAATCATGCCAACATTACGTGAGAAGGAGAATATCAAACATAGGAGAAGCTATTAAAAGAATACATATTAGATTATGATCTGTAGGTCATTTAACATCTTGTAGATTTTTCCCCTACGTTTCTTTCTTACTACCTTCTGTAGTATTTTGCTTGTTTCATTGTAGTGACATACTTGAATCCCATCTCTTGTGTGTGTCTGATAGATTTTTTTTTTTTTTTGTGGTTAGCATTGCAGCTACTTCAAATACTGTGAAGTTAAAACATACTATTTTTAAGTATTAACAGTGTAACTTTGTTTAGGTACTGAAAGCTCTACTTTACAACTCTGGTCTCACTTTCTGTTGTTAATGGCAGAAATTATTTCGATATATGTTATGGTCCCATTAACATATGTATATAGTGCTTTTTAAATGATTTGTCTTTTGATTGCTAGGAAGGAATTATGGGAGGCTGAGGCGAGTAGATCACCCGACATCAGGAGTTCCAGACCAGCCTGACCAACATGGTGAAACTCCGTCTCTACTAAAAATACAAAAATTAGCCAGGTGTAGTAACACATGCCTGTAATCCCAGCAACTACTCGGGAGGCTGAGGTAGGAGAATTGCTTGAACTCAGGAGGTGGAGGTTGCAGTGAGCCGAGATAGCGCCATTGCACTTCAGCCAGGGGAGCAGAGAGAGACTCTGTCACAGAAAGCAAACAAACAAACAAACCATTAAAAGTCATTACAAAAGAAAAGGGGGTAATAATAAATATCTCTATATTTGATTTATTTACTGACCATTAATGGTGAACTTTCTATTTTTATTAAGGTTAAAGATAGTATTGATTCTTTTTATTTTTTCTTGAAGGAGTCCCTTTAGCATTTCTTGTTGGGCAAGTCTAGAATACTAAGGCACTTCCTCAGCTCTTCATTTTCTAAGAACTTATAAATTTCTTATTTTTTCAGGTGAATGTTGCTAAATAGGGTATTCTTGGATGACATTTTTGCTTTTTTTTCTTTCTTTAATTGTTTTCAACATAAGCTCTCACTGCCTTCTAGCCTGCAAAGTTCCTGCTGAACAATACATACGATCTTACACTGTTTTCCTTTATATGACGAGTCTTTTTTGTTACTGCTATCAAGAGTGTATCTTTGACTTTTGATAATTTCTTTATAATATGTCTCTGTGTGAATGTCCTTGGGTTAGTTAGAATGGTCAGGCTTCTTGAGTTTGTATATTCATTTCTTTTTTTAGATTTGGGTTGTTTGAACATTATTCCTATAACGGTGATTTCTGATCCTCTGTCTTCTTGTGAATCTCCAATAGTTTGTATATTGTTCCCCCTGATAGTATCTCAAAAATATATTAGGGTTGGTTTTCTTCATCATTTTATTTTTGGGCTCTTTGGAGCCGATAGTTTGAATAACCTGTCTTTCACTTTGTTCATTGGTATCTATTCCTTTTGCAGTCTGCTGTTGAATCTTTTAGTGAATTATTACTTCAGTTACTGTATTTCAGCTCTGGAATTTTTGTTCTTTTGTTTTTAGTAGTTTCTTCTGTGATTGATATTTTTTTTATTTTCATGTAATGTTTGCCTAATTTTATTTAGTTATCTATCTCTGTTATCTTTTTTAGCTCATTAAGCATCTTAAGGCAGTTGCTTTAAATACCTGTCAAGTAGTTCAGAGGGCTGCCTATTTTTAGGTTTGTTTATTGGAGATTGATTGATTGATTATAATTTTAGCCATATTTCCTTGTCATTTTGTAGGCCTCGTAATTTTTGGTTTGGGTTTGGTAAAGCAACCATTTCTCCCAGTTATTTTGTGTAAGAATTGTGCAGGAGCCGGGCGCGGTGCCTCACGCCTATAATCCCAGCACTTTGGGAGGCCAAGGCAGGTGGATCACGAGGTCAGGAGATTGAGACCATCCTGGCCAACATGGTGAAACCCCATCTCTACTAAAGATACAAAAAAATAGCTGGCCGTGGTGGTGCTTGCCTTTATTCCCAGCTAGGGCCACTGCACTCCAGCCTATTGACAGAGTTTTACTCCATATAAAAAAAAAAAAAAAAAAAGAATTGCGCAGGAGGATACATTTACTAATTAGCTTGCTATAAAGGGTGTAAAAACAGTCACTCCTTTTCTGGGGATGTGTTTTTTTCTGGCTTGTGGAAGTACCATTACTAATGACCATACAGCTGCTCTAAAAGTTCTAATTTTCGCTAAGAGACTCATCCCTGCTTTTTCTCAGGAGCTTTTAATTTTTGTTGTATTTCTCTGCTCATAATCTCTCTCAAACTATCCCATAATCCACCTGACTCCTATAGATTCCCCATTGCTCCAATGAATCCCTCAGTTCCTTTTGTTTTCTGCATTGCCAGCATAGACAGTATGCTGATATTCTTTCCAATGCCTGAGTCAGATGAGACAGAATCTAATCCCTCTGTCAGACACTAAACATGCCATTGTTGTGGGTTGAAGTTCCTCTTTTTTCTTTCTTTTTTAGAAGGCAGCTGTAAATTGGGAAGCAACACAGGAAGCAAAGCTCTTAAAAATCAACTTGGATTAACCTTTCAATTACATCTGAGTGAACTGAAGCTATTTCAAGCTGAAAGGAATATTTCTGGATGTAAACATGTTGAAAAACCTATCAACAATTCCTTAGTTTCACCACTTCAGAAAATTTATTCTAGTGTCAAATCCCACATTTTAAATAAATATAGAAATGATTTTGATGATTCTCCATTACTCCCACAAGAACAAAAAGCACAAATTAGGGAAGAACCTTGTGAATGTAATGAGCATGGCAAAGTCTTTAGAGTGTCTTCCAGACTTGGTAACCATCAAGTAATCCATACTGCAGATAACCCTTACAAATGTCATGAATGTGGCAAGGTCTTTAGTAGTAGTTCAAACCTTGTACAACATCAAAGAATTCATACTGGAGAGAAGCCTTACAAATGTCGTGAGTGCGGCAAGCTCTTCAATAGAATTTCACTCCTTGCACGACATCAGAGAATCCATACTGGAGAGAAACCTTACAAATGCAATGAGTGTGGCAAAGTCTTCACTCAAAATTCTCACCTTGCAAATCATCACAGAATCCATACTGGAGAGAAACCTTACAAATGTAATGAGTGTGGCAAGGTCTTCAGTCGAAATGCACACCTTGCACGACATCAGAAAATTCATAGTGGAGAGAAACCTTACAAATGTAATGAATGTGGCAAGGCATTTTCAGGGGGTTCAGGCCTTACTGCTCATCTTATCATTCACACTGGAGAGAAACTTTACAAATGTAATAAATGTGGCAAGGTCTTCCGCCGAAATGCACACCTTACCAGACATCAAAGAATCCATACTGGAGAGAAACCTTTTGAATGTAAAGAATGTGACAAGGCCTTCAGGCATAAGTTTTGTCTAACCAGTCATCTTAGAATTCACACTGGAGAGCAACTTTACAGATGTAATGAATGTGGCAAAGTCTTCAGTTACAATTCACACCTTGCACAACATCAGAGAATACATACTGGAGAGAAACCTTACAAATGTAGTGACTGTGGCAAGGTATTTAGTCGACTTTCATGCCTTACACGACATCAAAGAGTTCATACTGGAGAGAAGCCTTACAGATGTAATGAATGTGACAAGATCTTCAGGCATAGGTTATCCCTAAGCAGCCATCAGAATGTTCATACTGGAGAGAAACCTTATAGATGTAATGAATGTGGCAAGGACTTCACTCGAAATTCAAGCCTTGTAATTCATCACAGAATCCATGCTGGAGAGAAACCTTACAAATGTAGTGAATGTGGCAAAGTCTTTAGTCAAAATTCATACCTTGCACGACATAGGAATATTCATACTGGAGAGAAGCCTTACAAATGTAATGAATGTGGCAGGGTCTTCAGCCACAAGTTATACCTAAGAAAACACGAGAGAATTCATACTGGAGAGAAACCCTACAGATGTAACGAATGTGGTAAGGGCTTCACTCGAAATTCAAACCTTGCAAATCATCGCAGAATTCATACTGGAGAGAAGCCTTACAGATGAAACGTGTATGGTAAGAGCTTTAGTCATAATTCACACCTTGCATAGCATGAGAGAATGCATTCATGAGAGAGTTCTTACAAACTGAGTATGGCAAATTCTTCATCATTAGTTCCAGCATTAATCAACATCAGAGATTCCATACTAAAGAGAAATCATATCAGTGTATGTGACACAGGTCTCTTGAGGCCTGCCAAATGACTAGACATCAAAACACATCTTGGATAAAACCACACAGATGGATTGTGTATGCTGAGGCTACCATTCAGTGACCATTACTATGGAACATGATAAGATTTACACAAGCAATAAGTTAGTCTAGTTCTCCAATATTTATGATATTGCATGCTGCAGAAAAATTACAGCTCAAAATATGTGGAATCTCATGATGTGATGCATGTCAAAGGTTCAAGGGCATGTGGAAACGGTCAGTTATATTCAGGCAATTAACCTAATTATATGGGGTTATTTGAAAAGGCTACTTTACATTTTATGACTTTGATTCTTAACTTTGAAATCACTTAATGTGACTTTTTTACAGACCTTTGATTGTGGTCTCTTGAAAAGAATCAGTAGGATGACAGGGTTGACTTTATTAGCTGAAAAACATTTCTATACAGTTTCCCGAGGAAGAACAATACTACATTTTCAGTTCATTGTCTGATTTAACGTGGAGGTGGGCAGGAATCATATAAAACTATGATGGCAGTCTGACAGGCAGATCATACTGTTGTATTCAGCACACGTTTTTCCTGACGGAAGGGCACAGTGTTGCTGTGCTCTACCAACTAGCCATGAAATACAGCATATCTGTAGAAATCATACAGGGGAGATGGTGGCCAGCCTGGCAATGCAGTACACCCTGTCTGTACTAAAATACAAAAAATTATCTGGGTGTGGCGGCGTGTGCCTGTAGTCCCAGCTACTCGGGAGGCTGAGGCAGGAGAATTGCAAGAACCTGGGAGGCGGAGGTTGTAGTAAGCCGAGATCGTGCCACTGCACTCCAGCCTGGGCGACAGAGCGAAACTCCGTCTCAAAAAAAAAAAAAAGTAGTCATTTTTGAAATGGACGAGAGAACGGTTATATCAGATCAGAGAATTTACTAGTATGCCATGTTCTTCAGTAGCATTCACATTTAACTGTTGGCATAATTTCCAACTGTTGATTTAGAATGTACATAGTTCTCATGTTTTGGTTAATAAAGTTAAAATTTTCCTAAGTATGAACGAATCACATCATTTCTACCAACTGTTTTATTCCCCCCTTAGGAGAATATAGTGCACAATAATGCACCATTAATAGTAAATACTCTGTAATGCAGTTTTCTTTGTCTTCACTCTGAGTAGTGGTGATGTGTGTCTAACCACTCTAACTTTAGTGTTAAATAGGCATTTAAAAAAAATGCACCATTCGAATTTTAAGATTGACACATCCAGAATAATTTTGTGTGTGTGTATGTGTGTGTGTGAAATGAAACAACATATGCACACACTTGTGAACGCATATCCTTGGGTAAGTATAATTTAGACGAATCATACTTAATACTTGAGTTATTCTGTCTGTGCGTTTGCAAAGGATGCTTATATAATAGGTACATACAAAATTCTGTAACACGGGCTGGCACGGTGGCTCACTTCTGTAATCCCAGCACTTTGGGAGGCTGAGATGGGCAGATCACAAGGTCAGGAGATCGAGAACATCCTGGCCAACATGGTGAAACCCCATCTCTACTGAAATACAAAAAACTAGCCAGGCATGGTGGCGGGCACCTGTAGTCCCAGCTACTTGGGAGGCTGAGATGGGAATCACTTGAACCTGGGAGTCGGAGGTTGCAGTGAGCTGAGATCACGCCACTGCACTCCAGCCTGGTGACAGAGTGAGACCCTTTCTCAAAAAGAAAAAAAAAATGCTATAACAATGCAACTTCAGCCTCATACACCCTCAAAAGTGCATCAAACGTTCACTGTTTGTTATATTTCTACATGCCTCTTTTGTGCCAAAGAAGACTCATAGCATGCACCTTAATTTTTATGAAGCCAAAGTACAAATATATGACAAATATTATTAAATGAAAGTATGTGAATAAGCATGAAAATACTGTACCGCAATGTCTTTTTTTTCCTAATAGTGCTCAGTGACTTAAGTGGAAAATATTAATGTTCATAAATTTTCTCTTAAGAATGGTCACACAGAATGGGAATTTTTTTTGCTTTTTTTTTTTTTTTTTTTTTTAAGATGGGGTTTCACCATGATGGCCAGGCTGGTCTTGAACTCCTGACCTCAGGTGATCCACCCACCTCGGCCTCCCAAAGTGCCAGGATTACAGGTGTGAGCCACCGCGCCCGGCCTAGAATTTTTTTTGCTTTTGTAGATTAACTAGAAACTTCCTATGTTCATCCTCATAACATTTTTGGTAATTTGAACTTTTGACTGCTCTACTGGAATTGGTTTGAGGTCCACCTAAAGTTTGGGTTAGATATTGAAAATGATGATGCCATACACTGATGGTCTGCAAATGTCTAGTACATAATGAGGCTTTCTGGCAAAAGCAGGATGGACTTCTGCAGCTTGTCCAAAAATGGCTTTGGAGAAAAGGGATAGGTGAGTAGCTTGGGATGTTTTTTTTTTGTTTTTTGGGTTTTTTTTTTTTTTTTTTTTTTAAAGATGGGGTCTCACCATGATGGCCAGGCTGGTCTTGAACTCCTGACCTCAGGTGATCCACCCACCTCGGCCTCCCAAAGTGCTAGGATTACAGGTGTGAGCCACCGCGCCCGGCCGGGATGTTTTATTAGTCTATTCTCATGCTGCTAATACAGACATACCCAAGACTGGGTAATTTATAAAGAAAAGAGGTTAATGGACTCGCAGTTCCACAGGGCTGGAGAAGCCTTGCAATCATGGCAGAAGGCGAAGGAGCAAACGCATGTCTTACGTGGCAGCAAGCAAGAGAGAGCCCGCGTAGGGCAACTGCCCTTTATAAAACCATCGGATCTCATGAGATTTATTCACTGTCATGAGAACGGCATGGGAAAAACCCACTCCCATGATTCAGTTACCTCCCACCAGGTCCCTCCCACAACATGTGGGGATTATGGGAGCTACAGTTCAAGATGAGATTTGGTGGGGACAGTCAAACCATATCATCTCACCCCTGGTCCTTCCCAATCTCATGTCCTCACATTTCAAAACCAATCATTCCTTCCCAACAGTCCCGCAAAGTCTTATTTCAGCATTAACTCAAAAGCCCACAATCCAGAGTTTCATCTGAGACAAGCAAGTCTCTTCTGCTTATGAACCCGTAAAATCAAAAGCAAGTCATTTATTTCCTGGGTACAGTAGAGCTACAGGCATTGGGTAAAGCCTGTTCCAAATGGGAAAAATTGGCCAAAACAGGGGTCCCCATGCAAGCCAGAAATCCAGCAGGGCAGTAAATCTTAAAGCTCCGAAATGACCTCTTTTGACTCCATTTCTCACATCCAGGGCATGCTGATGCAAGAGGTGTGTTCCCATGGTCTTGGACGGATCCTCCCCTGTGACTTTGCAGGGAGCAGCTCCTCTCCTGGCTGCTTTCACAGGCTGCTGTTGAGCGTCTACTACTTTCCTAGGGACGCAGTGCAAGCTGTTGGTGAATCTGTCATTCTGGGGTGTGGAGGAGGGTGGCCCTCTTCTCACAGCTCCGCTAGGCAGTGCCCCAGTGAGAAGTCTGTGGGGGCTCCAACCTCACACTTTCCTTATGCACTGCTCCAGCAGAGGTTCTCCTCGAGGGCAGCACGCTCTACTCCAGTTCCCAATAAAGCTCCTTATCTCCACCTGAGACCACCTCAGTGTGGACTTTTTGGTCATTCAGCAACCATTCTTTAGGGAGCTCCAAACTTTCCCATGTCTTCCTGTCTTCTTTTGAGCCCTCCAAACTGTTCCAGCCTTTGCCTATTACCCAGTTCCAAATTCACTCTCACATTTTCAGGTGTCCTTATAGCAGCACTTCACTCTACTGTTAACCAATTTACTGTATTAGTCTGTTCTCATGCTGCTAATAAAGACGCACCAGAGACTGGGTAATTTATAAGGAAAAAGAGGTTTAATTGACTCAGTTCCACAGGGTCGTGTCCCCTGTGTTTCTGCTGTAGGGCCTTGTAGACAGCTCCTATCATGGAGTTTTCCTGCTTTAAATCCTTCAGTGTCCCTTACACACCTGAGTTTTGAAGGTCCTCACCGCAAAGTGGATCCCGTCCTGGGTGCCTCCCAGCCTCACCCTCAGCTCCTGGAGCGCAGCGTCCCAGTCCCAGGGAGGCCGTGTCCTCTTCCTGGTCCTGGGATCCTGCAGACCCTACCCCTTTCCTGACTTTCTCCTGCCTTTTTCCTCCTTGATCGGGGGCCCTTCTGCTCCCCAGGCCTCCCCTTTCCAGCCACTGCTTCTCCTGACCTCGAGTATGGGGAGGTGACTTCTATCTCAGGACATTCAGGTTTCTCTGGTCTCAAATTCCACCCCACTCAAAAGGTGCTCTTGAGGTGGGCATCTAACTCCAGTCCTTTCCCTGTGAATGTGCAGAGAGTGAGGGAGAGAAAATAGAAAAATAGTGAAATGGGAAAGAAGAATGAAGGCGATCCATAAACAGATGGCAAAGTAGATGGTGGATGAGGGATTTGCAGAGACAGTGAATGAAGATGCCGAGAAGGGAGCAGGGGGAGAAAAGCAACTGGAGAAATTTTGAGAAAAACTGGATTTCTAGAGAGAGAAAGTTCAGCAAGACAGGGAGAGGGGCAGAAAGTGGGAGGCGCCTCAGATGGAGAGTTGGGGAGAGGAGGGATTTGGAGACAGGGAAGACAGAGCAGCGTGGTGCTGGGACAGCAAGAGGGGGCACCCGGTGACAAGGAGAGCAGAGGGAGAACCACAGCAGGGAGAGACCTGGGACCTGGGGGTGCCAGAGAGTGGGGACAAGGAGGTGTAGCAGGGAAGAAGGAATTTAACAAACTCCCTTTAGACGTATCCAGAACACAGGTTACAGGGACAAAGATACCTTCCTTCGGTCAAGGTATTAGCCTGCACAACCATCATATTTTCTGTTAGTACACTGTTTTTTTCTCCTGTCCTCAGGCCACCCTCCCTCCTCAGCCTGTCACTTTAATTTCATTTTCTTCCTTTATTTCACTGGCTGGAACCTTTTCATACTGTGTGGAATAGTAGTGATGAGAAGGACATCCTTGCCCTCATTCCAACCTCTGGGGGAATCTTTCTGTCTTTTACCAGAATGTATGATGATCTTGTAAGGGTTGGTAGGTGATCTTGAATTGAGGAAAGTTTCCCATGATACTGTTTTCCATACTGACTGCAGTATTTTAGATTCTTAACAAATGTACAAAGATACAATTTCTCCACAACCTTGCTTGTGAAGCAAGTTCACCGCACGCTGGCTGCCAATGTGTCTGAGTTGAGAGAGAGAGAACCTCATGCACACACAGTAAGTGACATGAAGTGGATTTGTTCCGTGCAGATGGGCAGATGCCTGGGATTCGTGCATGCTGCTCCCCAAGCCTCAGGAAAACCACCCAGTGCAGATGCAGTCTCTCTGTGTGTGCTCCACTTGCATCACAGCTGAGGGACCCTGAAGGGCAGCCCATCCTGGGTTTCATGCTCCAGGGATGTATGGCACCTTGGCCTAAAGCATCAAAGGGCATCCTGTCCTTTTCTGGCTGGTCCTTTCCTCTCAGGATGCTGCATTTCCAGCACATTCTACATTCTTGGGAACCAGAAGTGAGATGCCAGATGCAACTGCGCCAATTCAACCCCACCTGAATACTATCCTGCAGTCTCCCCACCAATCCAGATATCCCTTTTATTTTTATATTTTTTGAGACAGAGTCTTGCTTTGTCTCCCAGGCTGGAGTGCAGTGGCACGATCTTGGCTCACTGCAACTCTGTCTCCCGGATTCAAGGAATTCTCATGTCTCAGCCTCCTGCGTAGCTGGGACTACAGGCGTGTGCCACCATGCCTGGCTAATTTTTTTTTTTTTTTTTTTTTTGGTATTTTTAGTAGAGACAGGGTTTCACCATGTTGGCCAGGCTGGTCTTGAACTCCCAACCTCAGATGATCTGGCTGCCTTGGCCTCCCAAAGTATTGGGATTATAGGTGTGAGTTACCATGCCTGGCCCAGATATCCCCTTTAATAAAGCTAGTCCAGGCCGGGCGCAGTGGCTCACGCCTATAATCCCAGCATTTTGGGAGGCCGAGGCAGGTGGATCACAAGGTCAAGAGATCGAGACCATCCTGGCCAACATGGTGAAACCCCATCTCTACTAAAAATACAAAAAAAAAATTTAGCTGGGCGTGGTGGTGCGGGCCTGTAGTCTCAGCTACTCGGGAGGCTGAGGCAGAATTGCTTGAACCCGGGCGGCGGAGGTTGCAGTGAGCCGAGGTCACGCCACTGCACTCCAGCCTGGCGCCTGGTGACGGAATGAGACTCTGTCTCAAAATAAAATAAAATAAAGCTAGTCCATTTATGTGTGCACTGACCTCCCTGAATCTGGAGGTAGAGGTTGGTCTCAGGAGACTGAAGTAACACCTTGACTGACAGAATCTCACTGCAACATCATTGAGATACGGCCAGATGTATTTCACTAGGCTTAAGAGAATTGCCGCCTTAAGCAGGATAACCAGGCCTGCCTGAAGCTGTGCCACAATCCAGGATCCCAGTGACTTAAGTGAGAAGTTGGTATTCAGATCAAAGAAAACTTCTTTAAATAACCCCACTCTCTGCAGCCAATGGGCCTGTTTGTGGGCCTTATGTATTTGTGTTTCCAAAATAACCTGAGGTCCTGATGTGGGGTCCTTACCTCTTGTGCAAGGTGACTCATGCCTATAATCTGAGCATTTTGGGATGAGGAGATGGGAAGATGACATGAGGCCGGAATTTGGAGACCTGGCTGGGCAACAAAGCCAGACTACATCTCTATTAAAAACAAACAGTAGAAAATTAGTACAGTGCAGAGGCACAGGCCTTTACTCCCAGCTACT
The DNA here is from genome assembly GCA_963573385.1 of Cacajao melanocephalus. Taxonomy (NCBI): domain Eukaryota; kingdom Metazoa; phylum Chordata; class Mammalia; order Primates; family Pitheciidae; genus Cacajao; species Cacajao melanocephalus. The sequence continues at coordinate 4,639 of CAUYLG010069297.1, read as the reverse complement.
TGGGAGGCTGAGACGGTAGGTGCCCAGGACCCCAGGAAGTCAAGGTTGCATCGAGCTATGATTGCACCACTGCATTCCAGCCTGGGTGACAGAGACCCTGTCTTAAAATTTTAAAAAGTATAAAAATACTAAGTTGGACCGGGCGTGGTGGCTACTCTGGAAGCTGAGGCGGGAGAATCACTTGAACCCAGGAGGCAGAGGCTGCAGTGAGCTGAGTTCATGCCACTGCACTCCAGCCTGAGTGACAGAGGGAGACTCCTCAAAACAACAATAATAAACAACGAAAACTAAGTCATTTGTGCTACTTTTAAAAGTGATTCCCTCTTTTTTGTTTTTTAAAGAAACAGTTGTTTAACGTATCTTCATACTGGCTTTAGTCCTTCATGCCCAACGTGGTGTCCCTAGGAAAGTCTCTGGAATTGAGCACAGGGCTGACCGTCACCCTCTGGTGTGAATGGGGACTAGAAATGAAAAGTATTTATTTTCTGTGGGGCATTGACATGAAATTGCACATTCCACCCTGGCAGGGTTTTGCTTTTCACATTTTAGCTTGTATCCCGTTCACAGACAATTCCAACGTGTGTTAATTCAATTCCTAAAACTTCTCCTTCCTTCTTTTCCTTTCCCGTCTTCCCTTTCCTCCTTCCTTTTCTTGTCCATTTCTTTTCGCTTTTTTCTCTTGGTTTTCTCTCTTCTTCTACTTATCTTTTTTTCCCTCTTTCTCTCTTCTCTCTCTGCTTCCACAGAAAGCAGGTGGGACTTGAAATTCATTTTAACAGAAGGAATTTTCGTGGATATAATCACCAACCGATTTTGCTCTGCGTAGGCAAGATCCGTTTTCAGACTGCTGAGCGGATCTTGCCTCCAAAACCCTGAAAACAAGCACAGTGCAACATCATTGAGGTACAGCCGGATGTATTTCACTAGGCTCAAGACGATTGCCGCCTCAAGTAAGATAACCAGGCCTGCCTGGGGCAACAACATTGCAGCAGCATTGGAGGGAGTCGAGTCAGGCAAACTGAAGCGCAGGCCCCTCCCCGGCCTTGTCCCGTCCTGCCTAGGTTCCACCCTACCCAGGTCCCAGCCAGCCCAGTTCCCAGCCCGTCCCCGCCTCTAGGATGCGCGCGCAATTTCTTGCAAACCCGGAAGCGGATCGCTGGGAGTGAACGCCTAGACCGCAGTTTCCGGTAGACCCGGAAGTCGATCGTGTGGAGAGAGTGTTCCGCAGCAGCGCGCGAGTTTGCCGTTGTCTAGACTAACTCTAGGCTGCCCAATTCTTCTGGGCTTCTATACGCGGGATATGAGTGGCAGGCAGACCTAGAAATCCCGGCACGTCTTTCTCCACCCCGAGTAAATTCAGACGTCCTTTGAGAGTGTCGGAGTCGCTTTCCTGCGTATTAAAATCGCTTGGAGGCTGCTCCTGTGCCCGGTCTTTTTGCCCTATGGCCATGTAGACATCTGCTATCGTGATTTCCTGCTTCAAATTCTTTAGTAATCCCTACACACGCCCCGTACCACGTAAAGTCCTTACCCGCGAGGTGGATTCAAGTCTCTCTGGTCCCCTAGCCTCGGCTTTCTTGGCCCCTGGACCGCAGCGCCCCAACGCGGCACGAGAGACGGCGTACTCTGCCCGGTTTCTGCAGACTCCACTCCTCTCCTGGCCCACTTCTGCCTTTTTCCTCCTTGATCTGAACCCTGTGTTCCCCAGGCCTTCCTTTCCCAGCTACCGCTTCTTCTGACCCCGATTGTGGGGAGTGACTTCTGTCTCCTGACATCCAGTGTTCTCTGGAGCCAGCTTCCAGCGCACTGAAAATGAGCTCTTCTGGAAGTGGGCATCTTACTCCAATCTCCTCCCTGTGAATGTGTGGAGAAAAATAGATGGAGAACGAGTCAGAGGAAATAGAGAAATTTTGATAGAGAAATGAAGAATGAGAGACCCATTAGCAGACGGCAAAATAGAAGGTGAGTGAGGGGTTTGCAGAGACACAGTGAAAGAAGGTGCCGAGAAAGTAGCAGGGGGAGAAAAGCAACTAAAAATGTAGAGAAAACTGGATCTGTAGAAAGATAAAAGTTCAGCAAGATAGGGAAGGCTCCCCAGAGTGGGAGAGAGGGGGAGGGATTTGGAGCTAGGGCGGACAGAGCAGCATGGTGCTGGGACAGTCAGAGGGGGCAGCTGGTGACAAGGAGAGGAGAGGGAGAACCACAGCAGGGGGAGGCCTGGGATCTGAGGGTGCCAGAGAGTGGGGACAGAGGGTGTGTAACAGAGAAGAGGGAATTTTACAGGGAGAGCCTGAGGGGAGCCGAGATGTGGGAGGAAAGAGGCAGAAATGTATGGAGATTAGGGACAACGAAAGATTGGGCAGAAAGAGGAATAAGAAGTGAAACAAATTCTAAAAATGGCACAGAACAGGTGGGAGAAAAGGAATAGAGGAAAGAAGGGGACAAAGAGAAGGGGGGAGGGGTTCGAAATGAACAGAATCCTAGGGGAAAATAAAGAGAAAAAAAGAGCTAAGGAAAAAAGATGAGAATGAGAGATATGTCCAGAATGCGGGAGGGAAACAGTAGTGAGAAAAGAGGGGGACTCCGGGTACAAATGACTGGTGAGTTGATTGGAAATTATGATTAAATTGTGACATTAATTCTCTATTTATAATATAAAATTTGTCTAAAATTCATGAGGCCGGGGACTGTGTCTCACGTGTGTAATCCCAACACTTTGGGAGGCCGACGTGGGCAGATCACTTGAGACCAGCCTGGCCAACATGGTGAAATCCCATCTCTAGTAAAAGTACAAAATTAGCTGGGCATGATGGCCTGCGGCTGTAATCCCAGCTACTTGGGAGGCTGAGGCAGGAGAATCGCTTAATCCTGGGGAGGCAGAGGTTGCAGTGAGCCTATGTCGCACCACTCCCCTCCAGCTTAGGTGACAGAGCATTACTCTGTCTCAAAAAAAACCCAAAAAACTCACACACACACACAAACACCTGAAGATGAGTATTGGAACACTACTGTTTGTAAGGCATGTGCATTCTATAATTCTTGGCATCAGAGGTTAGCTTCCATTTGTAATCTCTTCTGCCGGAGGGCCAGAGGGCAGTGGCTTGGCTCATTCGGGCATGGTTCACTCTCTTCTCTTTTCCTCCTTTTTTTTTTTTTTTTAATTGGAGACAATATCTTGTTCTGTTGCTCAGGCTGGAGTACAGTGGCATCATCTCGGCACACTGCAACCTCCACATCCCTAGTTCAAGCAATTCCCCTGCCTCAGCCTCCTGAGTAGCTGGAATTAGAGGCGCACACCATCATGCCCAGCTAATTTTTTTGTATTTTTAGCAGAGGCAGGGTTTTACCATGCTGGCCAGACTGGTATCAAACTCCTGACCTCAGGCGGTCTGCCCACCTTGGCCTCCCAAAGTGCTGGGATTACAGGTGTGAGCCACCACACCTGGCCACTCTCTTCTCTTTTCTTGGGATGGACTAAGGTGTGAGTGAGTGTATAAGATAGGAAAAACCCAAGTGGTTTTTGGTACTCTTCACGGTGAAGACAATGGAGAGGACTCAACACAGAATGCCTTATCTCCGGTCACCAGAATAATACGGGGATACTTATCACCAACAAGCAGTTCTTCATCAAACAGCAACTGGGTGTTCTGTAATTTAGCTCAGTTTCACTGGTCAGTGTAGGAACAACCACACACACGATTTGATCACTAGAGGTGAGGTATTCTCTGTGTGGTGTAAGAGTAGTAAAAACAGTGTGGTTTCTTCCTTTTTTTTTTTTTTTTTTTTTTTGCGACGGAGTTTCGCTCTCGTTACCCAGGCTGGAGTGCAATCGCGGCATCTCGGCTCACTGCAACCTCCGCCTCCTGGGTTCAAGCAATTCTCCTGCCTCAGCCTCCTGAGTAGCTGGGATTACAGGCACGCACCACCATGCCCAGCTAATTTTTTGTATTTTTAGTAGAGACGGGGTTTCACCGTGTTGACCAGGATGGGCTCGATCTCTTGACCTCGTGATCCACCTGCCTCAGCCTCCCAAAGTGCTGGGATTACAGGCGTGAGCCTCCACGCCCGGCGGTTTCTTCCTATCTCAAATAGTAAGAGGAAGAGTTTTCCAACAGGCACACCCACCTGTCTCTAGGTCTCTGTTCTTACTCAGTAGTGACTGCGAATTGTCCCCGCTTCTGGCTGCTGCTGACCATGAGACTTTGTGGCACAAGCCAGCCCCATTCACACTCTCGTGATGCCATGGCATCCCCTCCACAGTGTCATCAGTTTTTACTTCAAGGGAATTATCTGGGTCAGTGGACCCAGATGGAGGTGTTGCCCGTTAAAACACACACACACGCCGGGCGCGGTGGCTCACGCCTGTAATCCCAGCACCTTGGGAGGCCGAGGCGGGTGGATCACAAGGTCAAGAGCTCGAGACCATCCTGGCCAACATGGTGAAACCCCGTCTCTACTAAAAATACAAAAAAATTAGCTGGGCGTGGTGGCACGCGCCTGTAGTCCCAGCTACTCAGGAGGCTGAGGCAGGAGAATTGCTTGAACCCAGGAGGCGGAGGTTGCAGTGAGCCGAGGTCACGCCACTGGACTCCAGCCTGGCACCTGGTGGTGGAGTGAGACTCTGTCTCAAAAAAAAAAA